>PVHP010002284.1:0-92044 GCA_004024765.1 Zapus hudsonius
CAGCCCTGATTTTAAACTATACACGCTGTATGTATCTTATAGAATTATCCAGTGCTATCTAGCAGGCTGGCTCATGACTACTTTCTGCTGGCAGGTGTAGAACATCTATCATTGCAGGAAGGTCTACTGTATTTTGTTACTGTACAACTTCTCCCCCAAGGATTCATATTCACAATTCACAGGCAGAAATATCTCAAATTCATATAATTTCAAGATGTTTTCACTTTGCATTGCAAGTCCCTTATAATATGGGCAAGAGAGAAATGATATGCAATGCTAAGACTAAAATCGATGTTAGGAGTCTCATTATAAACCAGTGTCCAAATCAGGGAATATTTTCGTTTTGAAAACACTCTGGCTGAGTTGGCTGCAGAATGAGTCACTTGTTCATTTCAGCAGGGATGGGCTGAGTTTCCTGTGTCTTCTGAGTCTTTCTGTGGTTGTCTGGGCTTCTGTGGCCACTTTAGATAGGGAAAGGTCCTCGACGTTTCCCCAAGATTTGTGTGGAGCCAGGACACTTTCCCCACTATTTACTTGAAGTCTTTCCAACAAAGGATGCTGGCTTTTTTTTTTTTTTTTTTTTGAGGTAGGGTCTCACGCTAGCTCAGGCTGACTCACTGTGTAGTCCTAGGATGGCCTCAAATTCAGTGATCTTCTTTCCTCTGCCTCCTAAGCCCTGGTAGGGTGCTGTTTTTTTTTGCTTCCAGTAGGCTATACCCACTTAATGATTTATTGTTTCCTATATCCCCAAGACTACAGATGTGCTACAGATAAGATTAAGACAATAAATTCATAATTTGGCAGAAGAGACAAACATGAAACCAGCTTATCATCACCCAGGTGGAAGGAAATATGTGTTACAACAGGGCAGGCATGGGCAACTCAGAGAAGAGATTACATTCTCTCTCCCTGATGAAGGAGATCTGAGTGCAGGTTTTAGGCATCGCCTCCCGAAATCACTATTGCGGAACGTGCTCACTGGACATTCTTCCTCAGCCACATTTGTGATGTCTGAGAATGTTCCCCATACGTGCTATGGCTGCTCTTTCTCTCATTCCTTTTCTCTCACTGAGCTTACATTGTCTTCCTAGAGACTTCTATCCATGTAACCCTCATGTCATGGTCCTTCACATGCCTCTGGGTGGGTTCCATGACCAAGTAGAGAAACAAAAGTTGTCATCACCCCTTGTCCTCTGAGTTTTGTCTTGCAAAAATCCCCAACCTTGTCTCACTGAAATCAAGGTGATTTATATTGTTTGAAGTCTCTTAAAAAGTCTCTAGTCTAACATTTCCTTGAATCTTCCCCAATTGTGTCCCTCTAAACCACTCGTAAGAGTACAGACTTCCTTTTTTTTTTTTTTTTTTGAGGCTGGGTCTCACTCTAGCCCAGGAGGACCTGGAATGCTATTCAGTAGTTCCAGGCTGGCCTCAAACTCACAGGGATCCTCCTACCTCTGCCTCCATAGGACCTAGTTCCCTGCCTCATCTCCAGTTTTCATTGTTTACAAATGAGTTTCTCTTGAGAGGAAGACAAGGTTGGTAGAGCATGAATCTTTTTTTTTTTAATATTTTATTTGAGAGAGAGGCAGACAGAGACAGAGACAGAGAGAATGGGCACAGCAGGGCCTCCAGCCACTGCAAATGAACTCCAGATACATGGGCCTTCTTGTGCATCTGGCTTTACATGGGCTTTCGGGAATCGAACTCGGGTCCTTCTGCATTGCAGGCAAACGCCTTAACCGCTAAGCCATCTCTTCAGCCCTAGAGCATGAATCTTACTCATCTTGGGAGCACACCCCAAGAAGACAGCAAAGTTGTGAATACCAAATTAGGAACAAAAATTAATATTTATTTAGAAGCAACCATAGTAAGTGGCAGGGCTCCTAAAGCTTATATCATAGTATGTCTACCTTTGTCCTGTGATTAAAAACCTCACTCACCAAAACCAAGTTCCCCTCTTCCTCACGGTCCTGAAACTTTCAATGATTTGGTCTATGTACAATTTTCATTTCCACATCACTTTGAACCCATGCCCAGTGTTCCATTGTAAGTAGCTTCTCTCAAATACCACCGACCTCCTATCCTTCAAGCCTAAGGCTTTTTCTTGGTTCTGAACATTCTAGTCCTTTCTACAAGCAATTTACTCCATGGGTCATCCTTTGATTTCATTGAATAACTCCTTTCTAAGTGATGAGCCTACCTGAGGGTACTTACAATCTGATTCAGTGAGGACACTCACGCTTCCATCCCCTCCCCAGCTCCTCCCACGTGGCTGACTCACGACAATACATTCCTTGTCCTGATCTCTCTGAAAAAACTCCAAGCCCAAGATACAATCTCTACCTGAAGTCTCATGTGCACATTACATTCAACATTAAAAAAATACTTTTTATTTATTGATTGTGGGAAGAGAGAGAGAGACAGAGAGAGGAGAGAGAGAAAATGGACATGCCAGGGCCTCTTGCCACTGCAAATGAACTCTGGATGCATGTGTCACTGTGCACCTTGCTTTACGTGGGTGCTGGGGAACTTTGCCTGGTCTAGCAGGCAAGTGCCTTTAACCACCGAGCCATTTTCCTAGCTCAAATTCATCATTTTTCCTGTTATTTTAAAAACTTTACTGACAATTTTCATAAACAATATAACATGACCATAATCTCCTCCCAACACCCTCCCTTTTCCCCCTCCAAAATCCTGCCTCTACTGAACCTTTTTGTTTGCTTTTATACAAAAATTTATTTAATACAGTTCCCAGAATTCAACATTTTTTTGGTTTTTTTTTTGAGGTAGGGTCTCACTCTAGCCCAGGCTGACCTGGAATTCACTGTGTAGTCTCAGGGTGGCCTTGAACTCATGGCAATCCTCCTACCTCTCTCTGCCTCCCGAGTGCTGGGATTAAAGGTGTGTGCCACCATGCCCTGGCTCAACATATTTTTTAAAAAATATTTCATTTATTCATTTTCAAGGAAAGATATATATATATATATATATATATATAGAGAGAGAGAGAGAGAGAGAGAGAGAGTCACCTTGTGGGTCTAGCATATGTGGGTACTGGGGAATTGAACCCAGGGCCTTAGGCACTGGAGGCAAGTGCCTTAACCGCTGAGCCATCTCTCCAGCCCAAGCTCAACATATTTTTAATAGCACCTTTCAGCTGCTTGCTTTGTGTTACTTTGAACCAAACTTTCCTTCTATTGCCGCATTGTCTCTGAGATCTAGCAGCATCCCTAGACTGGGCTGGAGAGATGGCTCAGCAGTTCAGAGCACTTTCTGATGAGTCTTGAGGGCCTGAGGAGGCTGGAATCACATGAGCTTGAATCTTCATGTGAACAGCAGGGTGTGGCCACCTGCGACTATAATAACCCCAGTCCAGCAAAAGGGACCAGAGACCAGGGAATGGCTTGGGCTTGCAGAAAAATAGCAAGCTCTGGAGTCGGTAAGTCTCCTGCAAGAGTGACGCAGTGACACCCAACGTTTGGCCCTGGGGGCTGTAAGCACTACAGGTTAGTGTCCCCTGCCACAGGCAAGCTCAGTGGGGCCCTGCAAGGCATATACACCTTTGTCACCACATACACACAAGCCAAATAAATCAAAAAAATCCGCTGACACTCATCCTACTTGCTTTTCTGGCTATTGACTTGGACTGATCCAAAGGCTACTTTTTTTTTCATTTTAGCTGGGCATGGTGGTGTATGCCTTTAGTCTCAGCACCTGGAAAGCAGAGGTAGGAGGATTGCTGTGAGTTCGAAGCCAGCTTGGGGCTACTGAGTTTCAGGTCAGCCTGGGCTAGAGTGAGACCCTACTTTGAAAAAAGCCAAAAAGTAAAAAAGAAAGATTTAAGTTATAGTACAAGGTAATGGGTTTCACTATGGCATTTTCTTCCACATATCCTCTTTGTTCTCATTTTGTCCTTCCCCACCTTCCTTCCTTCCTCTAAATAGTCCCCTTTCTCCTGGCACATTAGAAGCATACCATCACTCCTCACCGACCTCACCTGCCAGAAAGGATCTCTCTCATCAAAGGCTCATTATCCTTTGCCAATGGAAAACCTCACAGCAAGGGTGCATGCTGCTCCATTAAGGTAAGACCTAGAATCTGGGTTTTCTGCCGCTTTTGGTGGCTATTTTGCTCTCTAAAACCTGCTTTAATCCTTTTGTACACTAATGCCAGATTAATCTTAGAAGTGACGACTGACCAAATGAAGCTTTAGTCGCTGTCATGTATGTCAGGGATCTGAAATCTGAGCACAGGTAGCATCTCAATTTTAGCTTTCTGTTGGCCTCTTACCGTACTTTATACACGAGAGAGGTCTGCTTTTGGAAGGAGACATGGAAACATATCCTTTCTGCTTTTGGTATTACATCTGGATATGACCTGCTTGCTTTCAGCTTGACAAAGGAGATTCAAAGAACCTGAGCTCTTGATGTTAACAGAAAGGATCAAACCAACCAATGGGGAGGCTGCTCTGCTTCTGGACTTCTTAGTATGGGAAGCAATGCATTTCCTTATTGTTCAAGCCAGTTCCAATCAGTTTTCTGTTATTTGCAGCCTGAAGGAGAATCAGAACATAGTATTTTGTTTGTCATGTTATATGTTAAGCTTTTTGAATTCAGGTACTGTACACATCTCCTTATGCCTTGGCATACAGCAGATTCCCAAAAAATAATTGTGGAATTAATATTTGTGCATATTTCAGAGAGATGTAGCATGTAAAACCAATTACAATATAGGAGCTCTGTACTGTCTTATAACAATGTAAAGGTAACATATTAAAGCTTAAATAACTCTAGAGCTGGCTAGTTCTGGCCAAACTTCTCTCATCAAATCCTTATCATCTGAGACTGCCAAGATTGTTAGGGTCCTGAGTACAGGGGACTGGGAAAAAATAAAATGACAAGCCTCATCTGTGCTTAGTGCAGTCCTAACACCAAAGTTGTGTGTTAATTACTTCTGGCTCAGAGGCCAGGACTGGAACCCCTTCTCCCCCCCAGCCCCAGTGTATAGTGCTGGAGTCGCGAATCTATGGAAGAGAAAGTTTTATATGCAGCAGAATTTTTTTCTGGAAAAGTGGATTCGTTTTTATTAAATTCTCCATGGAATCCATGGGCCTCAGAAACAGTATATATAACATGAAGCAAATGACATAATGAAAATTAAAAGTCAAGCAGCAAATGAAAGCTTCAGAAGTGAAAATAAAAACTTAAAATGTCTCCTTGTTTTGTTTGACGCTAAGGGGGTCAGGACACCAGATCATGAAGTTGGAGACGTGGTCCCAGAGCTAATGCTTCAAGACCGGTGTAAAAGGAACATACGGGGCCTGCCTCACGTTGAAAAATGAAGAATTTTGAGATGGTGTAAGCAGGGCATTAAACCAGGCACTGGCCTTTTTAAGCTTGGGAGCTGATCCCACTCTAGAATACGCCATTTCCCAGGGTCAAATTATATTGTATTCCTCTGGTCGTCCGTTTTTGGAGCACCCCGAATGGGTCAGGGATTGTGTTAAGTGTTGTTGCTTCTGGATAAGAGTTGGGTATTCATTGAATGACATGGGTCTTTTTGTAATAGGTCTTTTCTATATCCTGGAGATACAGCTCTGAATAACATATTTGAGTTAGGCGGAGACGAGGAACAAATAAACAGGTAAATAAGCAATAAATTAATAAGGCAGATGGGGTGCCTGGGAGGATACTTTAGATGGAGTGGCCAGGAAAGAAAGACCAGTTTGGAAAAGGGGCCAAGAGCTCCGGGCAGGACAGACGGGGAAGAATGAGAGGAGAGGTGGGAAGGTAGACGCAGACGGTACAAACCACCTTCGCCCGATGGATGGTTGGAAAGCAAGTCCGTCGAGAAGGTTCCTGGCAGGAGCCCGGCTTAGAAAAGGTGGTCGGCGGAGGGAGGGAAAAACAGCCAAACAAGGATGGGGAGCTGGAGCCGCGCACGATGCGCACCCCGAGCCAGGGGTGCCCCGCCGCGGAGCCACCTCCCCGGGGCCCGGGAGCCGCCGGGGCCCGGGCGCGACCGTCCGCACACGTGTCCGGCTTCAGGCCGAGGAGTGTGGGGGGCGGCGCACGAGGGTCTTCGGTCCTGGTGCCCGGGTGCGAGGAGCGCAGCGGACCGGCCGGGTCACGGAGCTCGGCCGGGGGCGCGCCCGGGGCCCGCGGGCACGCGCCCGGGGTGGGCGGGGCGGGGGCGTCGCGGTGGCCCTTTGAAGCCGCGGGTGGAGTCGGTTACAAAGGGAGCCGCCGCGGGAGCCCGCGCGCGCCCCGGGCCCCCGTGCACGCGCACGCGCCGTCCTTCGCCCGCCGCGCTCGGCCGCGGTTCGGCGCGGGCGCGGGCGGGGAGGGAGGGGGTGGAGCCGCGAGAGCGCGGCCCGGGCCGGCCCCGCGGGGCGGTCGTGGCCGTGACGGCGGCTCCCGGCCCGGCTCCCCTGCTTTCCGTCCCCCTCCCGCCGGAGATGAGGGGAAGATGTCCGTGTCAGGGCTCAAGGCCGAGCTGAAGTTCCTGGCGTCCATCTTCGACAAGAACCACGAACGATTCCGCATCGTCAGCTGGAAGCTGGACGAGCTGCACTGCCAGTTCCTGGTGCCGCCGCCGGCGTCGTCGCCGTCCCCGGGCGGTCCGCACCCGCCGCCGCCGCCGCCGCTCACACTCCACTGCAACATCACGGTGAGGCTGTCCCCGGGAGCCGGGGGACAAAGGGAGGCCGCCCGGGGCCGGCGGGCGGCGGGCGGGTCCGCCCCTTCCTCCCTCCGCCCGCCCCGCCGGCGCCGCTCCGGCCGCGGACTGTTGGCCCCTCGCGGCCCCCGTCGTCCGGGGCCCGGGGCCGGGTCACCATGGCCGCCCGCCGCCGGCCTGTGGTGGGGACGGGGTGGCGGGTGGGTTCCGACGCTTGGGGGTGATTTTCAGCCCCGGTAGGAGAAAGGAGAAAGGCTCCCCGTAAGTTTCTATCTACTTGTTTATTTCCCTCATTTCCCCCCCTCGTGTAAACGAGTTCTTCTAAGGGGAGACCCACGCGCGGACGGTGTTGAAGGGGAGGAAAGTTTGGGGCGCAGCCTCGCGTGGGCTGGCGCGATCCCGCTCCCCTAACGTGTTTCCCTGCGGCAGGTGCGTGCCGCGCGTTCCCGGCCCCGCCGCGTGGGGTCTGGAGCTCCCGCTTGCACGGCTAAAATAACTTTATTTCCCCCATCGGGAGTGGATCGCGAGGGATGCTCACTGTGGGGTCGGTGGTGGTCCACGTGGGGGGGGTCAAGGTGGTAGCTGAAACATGGCTAAAATTACTGTGGTCTTAGTTGCAAGCAGAGAGGGAGACAGAGAGAGGAGAGAGAGAGAGAGCAGCAGGGGCCCTGGCCACTGCTAACAAGCTCCAGACACACGCGCCCCTTTCGTGCATCAGGCTTTACCTGGGTCCTGGAGAATCGAACTTGGGTCGTTAGGTTTTGCAAACAAGCGCCTTCACTGCTGGGCTAATCTCTCCAGCCCGTCTGTCGTCTTTTTAAAAGTCCCTTCTGTTAAATCAGTGAGTCCTGAAAACGCCTCCAGTATGGTGGAGTTTGCAAAGGCCTTGACGTTAAGATAATTGTACTTAAAATAGTTGGAGAGACTCTAGGGAGAAGTATTTTCTACAAAAACAACAAATCCCATGCCTTTAGTCCTAGCACTCGGGAGGCAGAGGCAGGAGGATTGCTGAGTTCCAGGCCAGCCTGAGACTACAGAGTGAATTCCAGGTCAGCCTGGGCTAGATAGAGTACGACCCTGCCTCGAAATACAAAACGAAACAAAGCACCCCCTCCTCCCCAATAAAACCAGGAACAACAGTTCCGTCAAGTGCTGTAGTAAGTGAAAAATATGTGCTGGTGTGGGCATTGGTGTTTGAGAACTCCTTGTCTTGGGGGAGAATTTTATACAACAGAATGTGACACTTGAATGTTAAAATAAACCAGAGGGAGCAACTAATTTGACGGGAAGCCAGAGGTGTGCTGGAGAGGGCCTAGGAATTGACCTTGCTCAGGTGAGTACAGACGAGGAAGGCCATAGGAAACTACCTGGACAAGACACTTGAAGCTTGAGAAAGCTGGTGTCTTAGGGATGGACAGTTAATGCTCAGGCTAGGCCGGTTAAGACTTCCCAGATGTGGGAGACGGGAAGTGCGTGCTGGAAGGAAGATTGCTGGCCTGACTGGCTTGAAGGGTGATTATCCTGGTAGAAGCTGTGGTCTGGGGAACAGGTAGTGAGTGTCAGGTGACTGAAGTGATAGGCTGTGGGGAGGCACAGGGCCAGTGTGTGTGCCATCAGGACTGTGGTGTGCTCTGCTGGCGTTTCAGACCAGGGATAGAGATGTTCCATGTTTTGTAATGTTCAGGTAATCTTCCACTGCACAGAACTATCCTCCCTAAAAATGCCCCTGGTGCTCCATTGAGAGCCATTTTGGAGGAGGAGAGCCCATGGCAGGCGAAGGTACTGATGCACCTGAATTCTGTAGTGGAAATGGAGCGGGAAGACAGGCACGATGGAGACTGGTGAAGTGGTTCTGCTAAGAGACCCGGCACCTCCATACTTACAGAAAACATCCAGCAGTGCTAACCAGATAGGCTTAACTGTAGTAAACTTGGCCAAGCTGATTCATCTATACTCCACCTTGGATTGTTTTGAAGCACGTTGTAGACATCATTTTCTCTGTAAACATTTCAGTATGTATCACTAAAATTAAGATGCTTTAAACATGAATGTTTTGACAAAAATCTTTATGGCTTATTCATGTGATGCCATTTGCTTAGAGGGAAATAGCAAGAAAGAAACATGGTTTGATTTCAAATGCCAGGACCCTGTCTCCTGCCTTTGTGGTAAAAGGATAGAGGTCATTAAAAAAAAAAGTGAGTTTGACCTATTTAACTTTTTCTTTTTAGACAGCACAGGTTATTTTTTAAAAATTATTTAATTTTTATTTGCAAGGAGGGAGGGAGAGAGAGAAGGAGATAGAGATAGAGAGAGAGAGAGAGAGAGAGAGAGAGAGAGAGAGAGAGAAAGAGAAAATGAACAAATTAGTGTTTGGGTGAGCCAGAGCCTCTTACCGATGTGAAGGAACTCCAGATGCATGTGTCACTTTGTGCATCTGGCTTTATGTGGTACTGGGGAATTGAACCTGGGTAGGCAGGGCTTGTAAGCAAGTGCCTTTAACCCCTGAGCCATCTCTGTAGGCCAGCTCAGGTTATTGATTGAACTCTTCTCTACACCAGGCCCTGTCTTCTCATGCTACTAAGAAGCATCCTTGTGCAATTTCTGTAGTGTTTCAATGAATGGCACCCGACTTTCACGTCAGTTTCTAAATTACCTAAAATCTTATTTGGAACAACTTTTTGTATGAGTGGTTTTTCTTGTGTGGAATATGCCCCTAACCCTACTTTGTTACCCTACCTCAATCTGTCTTTCCATGGTTCATTGCCTCTCAGCACCCTCTGGGTCAGCCCAGTTCATGGCAGTATTTCTTTCCTCCCCTTAATTCTTACTGTTTCTGCTTTACTATGTTTTTCTATTATTTTGGTTTGTCTTTTCAAGTTTTTTTTAATGGTGGCAGGGAGAATATTACATATTCATATTTAATGTTTTTCACTCAATAAATACCTGCTTTATTGACTGGCCGCCATTCTAACTATTTTCTGTTTGAACAGTCTTAATTACCCTGAAAGTTAGCTAAGAATTTGTCAGAAGTACAGAGATAGCATCAAAAAGTGTCATGGACAGTACATGAATACTTAAAAACCACTGGGGACTTGATAGGAAATCTGTAACTTGACTACACGTGAAAGCTAGTGTCAGAAGTAAAAAAAGAAAATACATTGTTTTTCGAAGAGGGGATTGAACTATTTTCCCCACCCTGCATTTTTGTCTTGATCTTGTGTATGAAGGGAAAGCTGGGTTCTTTTTCAAGCCCAAGAAGCCTTTATTATTTACTTTCTGTGAACTCATGGCAGGTTATCTGTTATATAAACTTAAGTATTATTTTCTCCATTTCCAGTAAACAGACCTAATTGCCAGTCAGCGCTAACCTCCAGTTGTTATCCACACCTAAAAGCAAAGCAGCTTATTTTAATAGCCTGTGCAGCCTCATTGGGAGCTAGTATGTGGCTCTCTTTTAGACCCTTTAAAGAGCTTAACCTAGCAATTCCATGACTCCTTTCCGGAAGAGGAAGGGGGCTTGAGAGGGTTTTCCTATGGAGCCCTAGCTGGCCTGGAAGTTGCTATGTAGACCAGGCTTGTCTCACACTTGCAGCTGTTTTTCTACCTGCATCCACAGAGCTGGGATTGCACAGCCATATACCTTTCTTCATCACTCCTTTTATGAACTTGTTTATCAGGAAACTTTTTTTTTTTTTGAGGTAGGGTCTCGCTCTAGCCCAGGCTGACTTGAAATTCACTATGTAGTCTCAGGCTGGCTTCGAACTCATGGCGATCCTCCTACCTCTGCCTCCTGAGTGGTAAGGTACCCTCACCTGTGGTGGCCATGTGTGCTACTCAGTAGTTCTTTACCCGTTCTTGTCTGAGCCAGAGTCTCTTACTGAACTTGTCATTTTTTTTTCTCCTCTGCTCCCCTCCAAGACTAGGATTGTTATAGTGGTGTGTGGTCATGTCCAGCCGTTTATATGGGCTCTAGAAATTTGAACTCTGGAGGTCTCAGGCCCTATACTTACACCGGAAACAAGCCCACTTAACTGCTGAGCCATCTGTCTCTTCAGCCAAGACTTTGAACTCTTGATCCTCCTGCTTCCCCTCTTGTGTGCCCAGCAGCATTTGGGCACTCTAGGTTATAAGTCTGTTCTCAGAAAACAAATTTTAAAAAAAGTATAAAAATGAAAGTTTATTCTTTATTTGTGTATGTTTCACAATTTTTTTCTGCATGACTAGCAGTTTGCCAGGCACGTTTTGGTGAAACACCTTTTGCTTAGCTAAGTTCTTTCTATTCATAGACAAAAGCCCTTCCCTCAATAGCAAGTTACTAAATTAATAAATGTTTTAGGAGGAATAGAGAGGCTTCGGTGTAGCTTAATATTTTAGGACCTTAAACAAGTGGTTTCTTTTGTGTTTCTTTATAAAACAGTTCTTTTTGCTCTTTAAAGAGCATATTTAAGGAAAGCTCCTTGTACAAATGGGAAAGTGATGGTGTCATTGGTGACATACTGAACTTTACATTTACCTTTTGAAAATGCTTTGTGTATACTTACGTGGCAGCGGAGATATCATGATCAAGAAAATGCTTTGTGAGCTTGGTTGTTCGAGCTAGCGTGCTTTCATGGCATGCGCAAGGCCCTAGTTTCAAGCCCTGGCTAGAAAAAAGAAAAAAAAGCTTTGTAACCTCTTTTTATATAAACTAAAGCAATGCTGTTAACATCTTTATTTGTTCTAGTCTTTATACCGATTTTTAAAAAAGTAGTTCAGCCAAAGTTGTACAAAGGAAATAATGAACAAATCTTGACTATGGAGCCCAAGACCTTTTCTTTGGTTTCTCCTCCTGGGACTGATTACCTTTCCAAATTGAACTCATGGAGAGAACCATTGGAAATACCAGAACTGTCAGATTTAGCTTCTTAAGTGGTCCTGTCAGGCCAGAAGGACTCGTTTTCGTTTATCTGACCAGCTTATAATATAGGGTCACATTCCTACTGATCATCTGCCCTCTCCCATCCCAATTTTGATACCTTTTCTTGGAAAGAAATAGCTATATAAAGAAGAGGCTTATGTTTCCCTTTTATGAATGCTGGTGTATACCTTAGCAACTTTTTGGGGTGGGTGATTTAAATTTGGACCTGAAAAAGGGTAGTATTAGATAAATGTCAGATAGTTTGGAGAAGGGGGGAGGATTGAATGGGATTACTTAACTGCCAGATATAAAACTTTACCGGACAGTAATAAAATAACTCTACCTCCTCAGGCCTTTGTAACAGTGGTCTTTGATAATCTTCTACAGATAATTATGTAAAACAGTGCCTAATCAGAACTACTGAACTCATCTAGTGGGTTTTGCAATTAGTTGAATCAAATCATTCACTTAGAATAGTGTTGTGAGTAGCTGTAGTTTGTCAAAGTAATTTTTAGATCACAGGGACAGCTATACAGTTTTCTTTTACCAAGTGTTAATATTTTCACTCTGCTTTGTGGCCTCTGGGCCAACCATTTAGTTATTTACTTGGGAACTATACCTACAAGTATTTGGTATCTTAAGCTGTCAGAGGACTTAGAGTTTTATTACTGTTTTGTATGGTAATCGTTTGTTTTTTCTATTCCCCCTCAGACATCCATTGAATAGCAAAGTATGACAGTAATGTGTCCTGTAACTGGTCTGTAGAGGAATTGTAATTGCTTCAGTAAGAAGTATATGTATTGGGCTGAGGAGATAGCCAGGTCCTTCAAATGCAAGCCTTGCAGTCCTGAGCTGGATTCCCAGAACCATGTAAAAAGCTGGGCTGATCCTGAGACTCACTGGACCCTGTCTCAAAAAAGGGGTGTAGAGGCTGAGTGAGGTGGTGCATGCCTTTAAATCTTAGCACTCGGGACGCTGAGGTAGGAGGATTGCCATGAGTTTGAGGCCAGCCTGGAACTACAGAATTAAGTTCCTGGTCAGCCTAGACTAGAGTGGGGCCCTGCCTTAAAAAAAAAAAAAAAAAAAAAAAGAATAATATCTGAGGAGGAGGAACAATGAAGGTTTTCCTCTGTCTTCCACATGCACACACATACACATGCACTTGGATACACTCAAATAAGCATGGATCCACAAAGAAGTGTATATATATATATATATATATATATAATTTATTTTTTAAATTAAGAAATCCCTGAAGATAACTTTCCTACCATTTAGGACAATACTAAAAACTAAGCAGCCTGATGGCCAGTTTGGCTGGCTTATGGATTTAAAGCTCTATGTTGACTTTTTAGTGGCTTTATACAAAAATGCTATTTTGAACAAGATAAAAAAATTTCAGCTGGGTGTGGAGGCAGAGGTAGGAGGATCACCATAAGTTCAAGGTCCCCCTAAGACTACATAGTGAATTCCAGGTCCGTCTGAGCCAGAACTAAACCCTACCTCAAAAAAATAAAAAATAAAATAAAGAAAAAATCTCCTTTACCAATGACAGGTCAAGAGGTTGTCTTGGGCGGGAGAGATGGCTCAGCAGTTAAGGCACTTGGGTGTAAAACCTAAGGATTTGGGTTCAATTTCCAGTACCCATGTAAAGCCAGATGAATAGAGGTAGGGTCTTGCTCTAGCCCCGATTGACCTGGAATTCACTATGTAGCCTCAGGCTGGCCTTGAACTCATGACAATCCTCCTACCTCTACCTCCCAGAGTTTTCACTCTCATTCATTCATTCATTTTTTTCTTTCTGCATTAAAAAAATATTTAAGGAAAAAAAGAGGTGGTCTTGATTAATCTTGAGTATGTTGTCTCAGGTGAGGGGCATTTATGTGGTGATGGAGAAGTAATGAACTTCTTTGAAATCTTTACACTTATGATAGATAACCTTTATGGTGATAGATAAACATAATTTCTATAAGCCTTAACATCACAATAAACCTAATAGTCTGGAGCAGGAACAAAGGTCCAGAAAAAGCACATGCTTAGGTAATTGTTTACATAGCTTTAAAATTTTGTTGGAAGCACCAGTAGGAAAATGCCTGGGATTTATTTTATTTTATTTTTTTAGTGCCATCTAATGTTTAAAAACTGGCATAGGTTATTTTGAAGAGCAATTTAAAGATAAGTACAAAGCACGTTTAAAAAAAGCTTATAAAGGGCTGGGGAAATGGCTCAGCGGCTTGCAAAGCCTGATGACCTGGGTTGGATTCTCCAGTACCCACATAAAGTCAAGTGCACAAAGTGGCACATGTGTCTGGAGTTTGTTTACAGTGGCTGAGTGCCCCAGTGTGCCCATTTTTTCTCTCTCCCCTGCAAATAAATAAAAATATTTTTAAAAACGAACAAAAGATTTTTTTAAAAAAGATTTTTTGGGGGAGGGCAGCAGGGAATTGGTGATAACAACTCATTGTTTGCCCACTAAATATTGTAACTCATTATGGACAATAAAAAAAAGATTTTTTTATACCTTGAACAAATTACAAAGTTTGAGGTATATGAGATACTGGAGATATTAATAGATAGGTTTAAATATTTGTTTCTACTTTACACAATTTTTAAAGAGTATATTATCTTTTAAATATAGTGAAGAAACTTTGAAGATTAAATAGTTTGGGCTGTTTGTTCCAGGAGTGGTGGCAGATATATTATGTAAGGAAAAAAAATCCTTAATGTGAGGAATTTAAAAATCAAAGAAGCAAGATTGAGAAACAATTCACTGTAATCTGACATTAAACTAATATGAAATTTGGGTATAATATCTTTCTGGTCATCTTTTCCCCCTCCTATGTGTATATGTCTTTTCCCTTTAAAAATAAGAAGTTACTCAGCTGTGTCGTAGATGTATCATAATTCCCTCGGTAGTGTCTTCACTCATGTGTGTTCTGTTACATGACAAAACCATTAGTAGCTTTATCTCCTAGTGGTGGACATGTAAGGACTGCTTCTGTTTCTTTTTTTTTTTTCTATCTTTTAAAGAAAATCTTTTTAAAAATATTTGAAAGACAGAGATACACGCACAAACACATAAAGAAGCAGACACAGTGAATACAGGTGCACCAGGGTTTCTGCCACTGCAAAAAACCCTACAGATGTATGTGCCACTTTGTGCACCTAGCTTTTCATGGGTACTGGGGAATCAAACTCAGGCTTTGTAAGCAAGTACAATAGAATATCACTTCTAAAAAGTGATTTGGCTCCATTGTAGCCTAATAGTTTAAGCAAGATGAATGCTGGCACCCCCAGACTGGCCACAATTGTCCCTGTGATCCAGGTTGTCTCAGAAAGAGCTCTAGTCTGAGGGAAGATCCAGGCTTTCTGGCTTCATTCTACTTGACCGCTCAGCATGGGGCTGGGTGGACAATCAGAGTCCTTTCGTGTGATTTTGAGTCCGGGGGAGGTAGTAAGCAGAGTCTAGTGAGGGATGCTTCTTCCAGGAAGAAGTGGCAGGGGAGAAAGGAGGGAGGCTGTAGTTCTCAATGTTTTGGAGCTTTATGCTCTAAATGCATTGAGGGCCTAAAGAGTTTCATTTTTATCATTAAAAATTAAGTATTTTTCCTTAAAATTAAGAAATTTAAATTAAGAAAACATTCAGAGTTACATATTAGAAATATTTTTATGGAAAGAAACATTTTTTCTAAAAATATTCAGCAAGAAGAGTAGTACAATCTTACATATTTCACAAATTTCTTTGTCTTCCCTGCCATTTTCTTGCATGTGCAATGTTTCGTGTGATGTATTGTTCTGATCCAAGTAATGTGAACAAAACCCAACCTCACATTGCTGGTTGGGAAAAGAAATACTTTAATAGCCACTTTAGATCATTGTGAATCTGCCTCTTTGCATGTTGGGCAAGTGCTCTCCTTATATTCTAACATGTTCCCAGCTTGTGATACTCTGTTTTGATACTTGCTGTACAAAAACTAGGTCTGGAACTTTCTTGCATTGTAGCACCATGCATCGATCGCTCGGGAAATAATTTGGTAAATTTCACTATCCAATATCAAAACATATTCATTAAATACTCTTGGTCCATTCAGTTGTTCCAAAATGCTAATGTCTTGATTTAAAGTTTGAATTTTATTATTGGCAAAATACACTGGCCTTTGTTTTCCTAAAAATGACAGGCTGTCTTACTCATTTTTGAGAGAAGCCAACAACAATCTAAGTTTGAATATCTGTTGTATAGTCTTATTTTCATGTAAGAATAGTATTCATTAATGTGGCTATTTCACCTCACATCTTGGTCACATACAACTTCTCAAGTGCTCTACAGGAGTGCTCATGTATACTTCATCATCTGCAATAGTAAAAAGTATAGTCATAGATTGAGACTTAATAGACGTAACTTTTACAGTTTAATCACAGGTATTCTTTGTGTGTGTGTGGTGTGTATAGTGTGTGCATATGTATGTCGTCTTCAAAGAATGGTAAAATACTTTTAAAATACCTAGTTGATGTGTGTAGACTATAATTGGCTGTTCTCAGATAAGTGGTTCTTTAGAACTGTATTTGTGGTGCTGGGGAAGAGTGCTTGCACAAGCACTAGGCCCTGAATTTGATCTCTACATAAGAAGCCAGGAGGTGTAGTTACACAACACCCATAACCCAGTGCTGCGTGGGGCAAAGCAGGGGGGATCACTGGGAGCCAGTCTTGATAATAACCACCCAAAAATCATGAGCTCCAGGTTCAGTGAGAGACTTTGTCTCAAGGAAACAAAGTAAAAGAGTGTGATAGAGGAGAACATCCAATGTCTAAACACACACACACACACAGAACACGAGCACCATATTTGTGTAAACTACTTTTTCTTGATTTGAACCTAGTTCTGCAGCAGATTTCACTAATGAGTCTTTTTCTTGGTTTGTAATAGAAAAAGGTACAAATGAACAGAGTAAGTAAATGTCTGTTGGTGGATGAAAGCATATGATGTTTAGTTTATTAACTCTTTTGAACCAACACATGTAATCGTGTTTTATATGTGTATGTATATATAGCATTTCTTGGTAGCACTCAGTTTGTATGATGAAATCAGATACTGGAATTTATGGTGTTTGAATTAGCCCTACGTGTATTGTTCGGTAACAAATAAATGTAGCAGTTTAAAACACAAAAGTTCTCTGTCACCATTTCTGTGGGTCAGGGAATCTTGCAGCTCTAGCTTGGCTTCCCTGGCCCAGGTTATTTCCTGGGGTAAGGTAGCTGTGGGTGGAGGCTGGGCAGCAAGAGGATCCACCTCCAGCCTCACTCAACACAGCTGTTGGTAGTATTCATCTCATAGGGCTCGAGCTCTTCAACTCCTGCCATCTAGGGGCTCGACCATGTAGGAGCTCAGTGTGTGGCAGCTGGTTTCCATCACAGGGATTAATTGAAAGAGCAGAAGATAAGCAAGACAGATGTCATTTTTTGTAACCTGATTTCAGAAGTGATACCTTATTTCTTTTGTTTTGTTCTTGTTAGAAGTGACTAAGTCCCAAGGAAGGGTTTTTCACAAGGATAAATTAGAAGATGCCTTCTGTATTGTCCAAGAATATTGTTGATGTCTGTGAATACACAGTGACTATAGGAGACAAATGGCTGTCTTAAAAGCCCACTTCTATAGCAGTTGAAATCTGAATGTAGACTGGGGCAGCCTGTGTTGCTGTTCATTCTGCTTCTAATACTGTGTTTTGGAAGCAGTATTTATAAGCTGATGGTGTAGCTCAGTGGTAAAGTCCTTGCCTACTATGGACAAGGCCCTGGTTTTGTTCCTCAGCATCACAGAAATAAAACGTGACAAACTGCCAGGCATGGTGGCGCAGCCTTTTAATCCCAGCACTAGGGAGGCTGGGGTAGGAGGATCCATGAGTTCTAGCAAAGTCTCTGCTAGAGTTTGACACTGCCTCATAAACTCATTCAGAAGAAACTGAGCACTGAGAAACTGATTAGGAAAGATGAGAAGAAGGAATCTCTCTTTACTGTATCTATTTAGAAGATGTATTATGAAACACAGCCTGGTGACACATTTGGGAGGCTGAGGTTTTAGGAGGAGTGAAAGTTGAGGCTACCTACCAGGAACTATTCTGAAACAATGAAGTTATTTTCTGTGATATACTCCAAGAAGGGATGGGAAAATACTAGGAAAAAGTAACTTCCTTACCCCCATTTTTGGATTCATCCTCCTGCTTCTCTCGGCCTTCTCAGTGCTAAAGCTACAGGCTTGTACTGACTACCAAGGCCTGCAAAATGGAATAATTTCAGGTGTTTTTAGTGGGGGAAATAAATTTCAGAGTATTTTCAGTAACTATACTAAGGTTTTGAAAATTCAGTTTTAGCCTTTGTAAGGATTTGGAGAAATGTGTTCTTTGGTTTTATTTTTTAAATTCAGGATTAGATATCCAGATAAAGTTTAAAAAGCAGTTTAGGGACTGGAGAGATTGTTCAGTGGTTAAGGCCCTTGCCTGAAAAACCTAAAGAACTTAGATTGATTGCCCAGTACCCATTTGAAGCCAGATGCACAAAATGGTGCATGCATCTGGAGTCTGTTTTCAGCCTAGCGTGCCCATTCTCTCTTCTCTCTCTCTGCTTGCAAATGAATAAAATTTCTTTTTCAAAAAAGCAACTTTATTAAAAGGCAAAAACAAGCTGAGTATGGTGGCATCCCAGCACTTGGGAGGCTGTGAGCTCAAGGCCACCCTGAGACTACATAGTGAATTCCAGGTCAGCCTGGGCTAGAATGAGACCCTACCTTAAAAAACCAAAAACAAAACAAAAAAAGGCAAAAATAGTATTGCTTAAATCTGTATTATAAAGTTTGTTGTTGTTGTTTTCAACTTGCTTATTCTTTCAGAGATTATGATTATTTCAGATTTTAAAGCCTTTTAAATGGGTGAATACTGGAGAATCCAGACCATAGTAGACCTTTTGTTATAAAGGAAGGAGGCCTATATCCATTGGTGCCTGAATACCCTCTTTTCTATTTGCTTTTGCTAGAACAACTTTGATGGTGTATTCTGTTTTAAATCATCCTGCTTGTTACATAAAGTTCTTCTCTTTTCTGTTTTTAGACATAAATTATATAACATGGAACAGTCAAGATTAAGCTATTAAATTTAGCAACTTTATTTTTTTAATTTTACAGAATGAGTTTGGTTTCTTTCTCTATGAAATTTGTTACTGTTTGTTTTGAGAAAGTCTCCTGCATCCCAGGCTGACCTTGAACCCAAACTTAATATATAGCCTAGGATGACCTTGAACTATCCTTTTTTTTTTTTGACTGCATATGTGTGTGATGGTGTCCCCATGCATAGCAGGGGGCACTTGCCTATAGTGGCCTGAATGGTATTCATCTTTTTTTCTGCCTGTTCTTGTTTTTGTGCCGGAGTCTCTCTACTGCTTCCGGAGCTTGCAGGCTTCAACAGTTCTCTGGTCTCTGCTCCCCTGCAGGACTGGGGTTACAGGTGGCCACTCCCAGCCGCTTAAATGGGATCTGGAGATTCAAACTCTGGCACTCAGGCTTCCTCAGACCCTCGTGCTTGCTCAGAAAGTACACATAACTGCTGAGCCATCTCTCCAGTCCTGACTTTGAACTTCTGATCCTCCTGCTTTTACCTCCAGAGTGCTGAGATTACTGGTTGTGCACCATCATACCCAGTTTTATTTCGTGCTGGGGATGGAACCTGGGCCTCATTCATGTTAGGCAAAGCACTCTACCAACTGAGCCATATCCCATCCCACCACAAGTTTAATGTGTTACATCTTGCCACTTGTAGTGTGGTTTAATTGCATATCTGAGTTGGTTTGTATGTAAATATGTTTAACCCAGGTGTCTTTGTAACAGGAGTCTTACCCATCTTCTTCACCAATATGGTTTGTGGACTCTGATGACCCAAATCTGGCATCAGTTCTGGAATGTCTAGAAGATACTAAGAACAACAACTCGGTGAGAAAATAAGCCAACTTCTTTTTTTTTCTTTTTTTTAAATCTCGTATGTAGAAATTAGATATTAAGTAATTTAAAGACCAAGAGCTGTTTGTTTTAGGAATTAGGGTTCTTTTTTTTCCTGCATTCTCACCATTAAACCAAGCAAACATTTTTGGTAGTGACTACTGGGTAAGATAGATGTTATAAAAAGTAAAAAGACCAATGCAGATGTCAAGGGAGAGGATAGAATGGCACCAATTCTAGTGTTAGGAAATTGCTTTTTCTGTCAAGGGTCTGTTAAGTAAAAGCCCGAAAATACTGAAGTAGAAAGATTGTTTTTTAATATATAGTAGTCCTTCCTCATTCTCTGGAGAATACATTCTAAGATGCCCAGTAAATGCCTAAATCTGTGTATAGTATTGAACTCTAATTATACCATGCTTTTTCTGACATATGTGTACCTGAAATAAAGTTTAATTTATAAATGAGGCACATTAAGAGTTTAACAGTCACTAATACTAAAGTAGAACAATTAATGACCACATACTCTTTAGGAATTATTTACTTCTGAAGTTTTCCATTTAACATATTTGGACCATGGTTTATTCTGAGTAACTGAAATTGCAGAGTACAAAATGGGATTAGGGAAACTGCTGTGTAAAGAAATGTGTTTTTCCATAATATAAAAATTAAAAAGGTTTTCTTTGATTATAAACTTTCATTGTGAGAAAACCAGTAAACTGTGGACAAAAAAGAGGAAAGTTGAAATCTTTCATGATTTTTCTACTTAACATGACCACTGTTAATATGGTGACTTTTTTTCCAGATTTTTTCCTTGTTACCAAAATACATTTATATATGTTCAAATAGTTGAGGTCATATTCTATGTAGTCTTACATATTTTTAAATATTACCATTGTATTTTCCCATGGTGTCATAAAATTCATAAGGAAAAATTCCAAAAACTGTTTATAGATGGTGTGATTTATTTACCACCACCACCACCAACAACAACAAAAGCTATAAAGAAATGAATAATCTACAAATATGTTATTAAAAAACCTAATCTTCCAAATTTCAAATTTCAGCTATTATCAGATAGAAAACATACTGTTGTTTTTATCGATAATTACAGCAAAAAGTAAGGACCTAGGAATAAATTTACATGTTTAAGATGCATTAAGAAAACTACAAAATTTTGTGGAGTAGAATGAAAGGCATATAGGTGGATTCTATTCTGGGATGGGAAGACTGTTACAGAAGTCACTTACCTCCATTCTCTCAAACTAATGCAATGTTACTAAAAATTACACCAGGTTCATTTGTTTATTTTTTAGCTTTTTGAAACAGTTCCTTGCTTTGTGGCCCAGGCTGGCTTGGAACTTGCAGTCATCTTGCTGTTCCAATATTGCGATTATAGGCATGTACCACATGCCTATAGATGCTTGGCATCTAACAGACTTATTTTATTGGAGATTGAAAGAACCGAGTCTGAAGTTTGTTTAGAAGGATCAGTAATAAAATATAAACCCTTAAAAAGGTGTATAGTAAGATACCCAGCCTGATATTAAGTAAAATGTTGTATATAGGAAATGGATCAGATAGGTAAAAGCAATAGAAGTTTGAAGCAGTCATGTACATGGGAATTTAGAGTAGGTAAAGGGGGCTGGAGAGATGGCTAATTGGGTAAAGTGCCATGTAAGCAGGAGGACCTGGGTTTGTATCCCTAGCCTCCCACCTAAAAAAATATAGCTGTGCATGGGGGCATATGCCTAACCCAGCATTGTGGAAGTGGAAAAAGGAGAATCCCTTCTTTAGTTTTCTATCGAGTCTAGCCAGACAAATCAGTGAGAAACCTTGTCTCAAAAGGGGAAGTAACTGAGGAGACATCGACCTCTGACTTTCATGAATCATGCACATGTGCACACATGTGTTCCTGCATATAAACATGCATACACACATACATGCAAAATAGAATAGATAAAGGGTTGCATTTTATCTAGAGACAGTTTTAGAACTGATTAGAATTGAGATTTTGTCAGTGTAAGTTATACATGGTTTAAACACATGTGTTCTTAAGGTTAAGAACAGAAGAACATCAGTTTGAAGATATTTTAAGAGTTCAAGCTGATACTGAGAGCCATGAAGGTGGGTGGTAAAAGTTCAAAGCTAGACAGACCAATGCTCACATCTCCAGCAGGGAAGTGATAGGAAAGTGATAGACAGCCTTGTTACTCATGGCTCCTATTAGGAGGTCTCTAAGAAGACCCAGTGGTTCCACCTGTGACAGTAGAGAGGATTGGAGTTATTTAAGAAAGTGCTTGTCAGCCATGCAGGCTCATAATTCCATCTACTTAGGAGGTGAGGCAAGAGGCATGCAAGTAACTAGAAGGCCTGCCTAGTCAATGTAGTGAGACCCTCTCTCAAAATAAAAAGTCAAAAGAGGGTTGGGGATATATCTCAGTGGGAGGGTGCTTGCCTACCATGTGCCAGGCCTTAGATTCAATCCTCAGTACTAAGAAAAAATAAGTTTATCAGTTAAACAAAATAGGTTGTAAAATTTGAACCTAGTTTTATTTAAAAAAAAAGCCAAAAAACAACAAACTAAATGTATACCCAGAAAAAAGCCTCTCACTTTATAGCCTCTGTGATTTTCTCATAGTCTAATTTCTGGAGAGCGTTATGCTGTCTGTGTTTTCAGTTTTAACTCATTATAACGGGATTCTGTCTCCATCTTAGTTATCCAGTCCAGTAGCTCCTTTTTAGTCCTCAGGTTGACCCATCTGTTGTTGCACTCAAGATAGTTTTCCTCCCCTGGTTGAAATATTCTTCCATTCAACAAACATTTATTGCTTAGTGTTCACCACTGAAGAATTGGGCAAATAAGGGCTGGAGAGTTGGCTCAGCGGTTAAGGCACTTGCCTCCAGTGCCTAAGGCCCCGGGTTCAGTTCCCCAGGACCCACATAAGCCAGACCCACAAGGTGGTGACCCTGGTGTTCCCCCCCCCCCTCTCTCTCTCTCTCTCTCTCTCCTCTCTGCTTGGAAATGAATAAATAAAATATTAAAAAAGAATTGGGCAAATAAATAAAACTATGGTATATAGTTTTATAATAGAATATGCCATTATATTTTAAAAGAATGTGTCCAGTGTTAACATATGATGAACACATGCAGAGTTCTAAGATATACTAAATAAAAAAGCAAGGCATAGAGTATTGTGTACAATCTGGCCTCGTTTGTAGCAAAACTCTGCACCTCTGCTGTTTATTATATATACTTTTTCCTTTCAGGGTGGATCTGGGGAACTTAATAGAATACAAGAAAATAATTTAAAAAATATTGATGGGTTTCTCTATGAAGCTCTGTGATAATTGGTGTGCATAAAAAGGCAGGGTGTGTCTCTGTCCTCTGGGAATTGATAATCTAGGGGGATTTAGGAGACCACGATCTCCTGCTTCCATTTTTATGTCTTGCCTTGGTCTCCTCTGAGAATTTCCTTGGTCTGCCTTTTGATTCTTTTTTATTCTGTGCTTTCTCTGTGCAAGCCATTCTGCTTTTGTGACTACTTACTCATTTCAGAGATTCCTAATCTGTTTCTCTAAAATTTATATCCAGTTTTAAACCCATACATCCTGTATATCCAGGGAGTTTTCACTCAGAGATGCCATGGGTGTTTAGAATGATTGCACCTCAGTTCACATTCATTTTGGTATAAATGTTTCACCACCCCATCCTGTTTTCCCCTAATAATTCTCTGTGATTGTGAGTAGGACAAAATAATGAAACTGGCTACATGTGCCAGACAGAACCTGGCAACTTAGAGTTCTGTTTCATATTTCAGTTTACCAAACCCTAAACTATTTAATAAATATCAGAGATGTCTGTCTACCTTCTGAATATTTTTTAGATCCTTCTTTATGATCTTAGTTTTTTACCCCATCCCTCAAACAATTTTTTTTGGGGTGGGGGGAGTGTAAGTTAAACTTCCTGGAGGCCATACTCCCGTTTTTTTCTTGTTTGGTGTGACACCATCACACATCTGCCTCCCACAGCCTCCTGCAACTACTGCTGTGCAGAGATCTTAAGTGTCCAGGGCTGTGTCCTGATCACCCTGCTTCATCTGCATCATGTCCTTGGCACAAGTCAGAGCTTACCGAATGGGCAACAAATCCATAGTGGGGCCTTTGCTTCCTTGTAAGCATGAGGATTTTTGTTTGATCCTAATTTATTATCAAGTCTTCCTCATGTCTGCTTGCTCCTTTGTCCACTTTGGAAAGGCTTGTTCTTTGCTTGGTTTAACACATTCTTGTCTTGAGCCAGTTTTCTTAGTCCTTCCTAAACCTGCTTCTTCCTCCTCTTCTCTTTTCTTGCTCAGAGATACAGTGGAAACTGTTCTGAGCAAGTGAAGTGAGTTGCTTTATTAGTTTTTGTATGAGTCTAAATATGGACCATTCTTTTTAAACTGCAGTTGCCAAACTTAAATGTTGAAAACAATGAAAAAACATATTTGCATATAATTATACCTACAAAATCTGCATTTAAAAGTAGAAATTTAAGGAGCTCTTCTTGACGGTTTTCCTAGCGATTTCTTTTTCTTTTGGGCAAGCACTTAAGAACCTACTAGGCACCAAAATTTTTCAAAGGAGATTTAATTTAATCCTTAGCATTCTGAGAGTTTCACCTCTGTTTTCTTAACTCAGGGAGTTAGATACCAAGGTATCTATATTCAGAGGCTCAATCTGCTAGATCCCATTTGCAACTGTATTTTTTTTTGTTTTTTTGCAACTGTATTTTTAAATAAATATGTTTGTAGCAAATAAAATTTCATAATCCATATGTATTTTGTAGCCTCATTAATGCATTAATGTTCTCTTGTCTGAAGTTGTAAGTTCCTAAGAGTCATTAACAACTAGAAATTGAATAGTGTCTGAAGTTTTTTTCCTTTGTATTTTTGTTGGGATTGTTTTGCCAGATACCAGTTGTGAAGATTATATCCAACCCATAGAATTTTTTTTTTTTTTTTTGAGGAAGGGACTCACTGGAGCCCAGGGTGACCTGGATCTCACTCTGTTGTCCCAGGCTGGCCTCAAACTCATAGTAATTTTTCTACCTCTGCCTCCTGAGTCCTGGGATTAAAGGCATGTGCCTCCATGCTTGGCCTGCAATGTTCTTTATAAACAGTAACTTTCTTATATTAGCAGCCCTTAAAAATATTTGAAAGACTGTCATCCAATCAACAGACAGCAATTGAGCAGGCAAGAGCACACTTTTTCATTCTTTCTGGATTGCTTAGAGTAGTTTTAGCATTCAATGTCTTCTAAGGGCTCTTTAATGTAATGCTTATTTACTGAAATGTGTTTTGTAGCTTCGTCAGCAATTGAAGTGGTTGATATGTGAACTCTGCAGATTATATAACCTTCCTAAGCACCTGGATGTTGAGATGCTAGATCAACCATTGCCCACGGGTCAGGTAAAGTAAAAATTCTCTAGTGTTCAATAGCTGAAATAAATTGTCTTAATCAAAAGTAAAACTAGGATGATTTTCTTTTAATTGTTATACAACTTATTTGGAAGTTATTTTTGTGTTCCTATTGAATTGCTTTGTTTTAGATACTAAAAATTAATAAGGTTTTCATTCTTTGGAGCTGCTCACATTTTCCTGTTTAGGCACACAATTGCTCCCCACCTCACCATTTTGAGTTGTGTTGTTCCATAAGTGTTCTTTGCTTCTTTGGTTGTTTGCCTTGCTGAATTAATCGCCTTCACTTGAAATGCCATCTCCTTAAAGTCTGACATAAATATTATTTCCTCCACAACACACATTCTCACTAGCCTCATCACTACTGGTGACTTCTATCAATTATTCTTGTTGTAATAAATAGTTCTATACTACCTGCCTTAGTCACTCACCACTCCTGAAACACGTGTAGTCATGAACAGTCAGTTTATCACTAGGACTTTGTAGAGCCAAGCTTTCTATTTGGCATTTCCTCACTTAGGCCATCTTTTATTTTGCAGTGTCTTCTTTCTTGTAATAATTCTTAGTGTGAAGGTGCTGTGCTCTCTTTCTGTGATCCTCTGCGGGAATCTCTGGCTTTCTGCACCAGTCTTGTACAGTTGTCACCTTGAGCTTTTTCTTGCCTGCTCTGTGAACATAGATCTGTTTCCTGGATCTCATGTCATCTTTCTTGGCTTTCCCTTTCTCATGCTGTCTCATTACATCCTCGGGTAAAAAGCCTAAAAAGTATACCTTTTGTGATTTCTAGCTTTTGAAAAATACAGTCCCATTTTTGAGTTTTAGAGTAAAACTATATGGAGCTTGGGTCTCAGGTCTGCTGCTTCTGAGCATACCTTTGGGCTGACTCCTACTGACAGTGTTCACCATTTCCCTTTTGCAGAATAGGGGAGTACCTGTGCATGTTGGTGGTGCTGTGAAGGCATCTGAAAACTACTACTCAGTCATGTGGCACATGGGATTGTTTAGATATTTGCTTGCGTGGTAAACCCTTGGTAAAATTTGACTGTTGTCATACATACCCTGCCGCTCCACTTGATGTCTGTCTGAGTTTCTAACTCTAGGCTGAAATAATTTTACCTCAGAGTTCCAAAGACTGTGCTGCCTTCTAGCCAGTAGTGCTGACATCTAACATCTGAGTCTCACTCCTGGCTGTGTGGCTTTCTGTCTGGAATCTTTATGGAGTTTGTACTTTACTTAACTAGATGAAATGAAATATGATTAATGTTGTGGGTCTGTTTTTTTCAAGTTTGAAATCTCATGCATGTTTTTAATGTGTCAATTCTCCTTTCCATTTTGTTTATTTTGAAATGCTTACTACTTGCATTTTAGGTCTCTCTCTCTCTCTCTCTCTCTCTCTCTCTCTCTCTCTCTCTCTCTCTCTCTCTCTCTCTCTCTCTCTCTCTGTGTGTGTGTGTGTGTGTGTCTGTGTGTGTCCGTCCTACAGGTGGAGGTCAGAGAACAAGTTCAGGTGTTGGTCCTTACTTTCTACCTTGAGACAGGGTTGCTTATTTACTACTGTGAACTCCAGATTAGCTGACCTGTGAGTTTCCAGGTGATTCTCTTGTCACTGTTTCCCATCTCTTGGTAGAAGTGGGATTATAGATGGCTGTTACGGGCTTTATGTGGGTGCTGGGGATCTGAACTCAAGTATTCTTGCTTACGAGGCAAGCCCTATATTCACTGAACTTCCCGCCTTTTTTGTTTTTTGAGAATTACATCTTCTCAGGTAGTTCACACTAGCCTCAAAGAGCTGGGATTGCTGGCATGCACCTTGGTTGGTTACTCACTGGATTTCAGATCTCTTTGATTGAGTCTTTTACAAAACTCTTACTTTGTCTCCCCCTGCCCCTTTTTAAAAGCAGGATCTCACTCTAGCCCAGGCTGACCAAGAATTCACTCTGCAGCCCTGACTGGCCTTAAACTCACAGCAGTCTTCCTACGCAGCCTCCCAAGTGCTGGGACTAAAGGCATGCACCACCATGCCTGGCTCTTGTATCTCTTATACTCTTTGTTTTTTACTCAAGTATTCCTTCAACTTTTTGACATTTTACTTAGATAGTCATAACTTTTAAACTTTCATTACATATTGGTGTTTATACAGGCTCCTCAAAACTTACTGGGTTAGAGCTCTGATAATTCCTTCATAACATTCCTTATTGGCTTTTATAGATGGATATATTCATGTTTCTTTATTTTGATATTCTCTCTCTAGCTCCTGTAGTTTCTTTTTAATTTATCCTGTCTTTAAAGGCTGTTTTCAGATATCTTTGTGTTCTATGTTGCTTATTCATTCATATCTGTGTGTTTATATATACAGACACACACCTACCTTTCTTTAGTTCTTTCATAGGTAAGTACTGAGTGAATGATTTGGAGTTCTTGTGTCTAAACTTGTTACCTGGAAGCTTTTAGGAGGAGTTTATGTTGACTCCTATCTGCTCTTCCCCACTCTTCTACTTCTTAGTATAGGGATAAAGGATGGCTGGAGTTTCCCAATTTCCCTGGAGATGAAATCTTGGCTAACTTGTCTGAGGTAGATAATTTGCCTGAGTACTGTTTGAGGAGATGGGGATACATGTGCTTCAGGGCTGGAGTGTGTTTTTGTGAATGGTTTCATTGGTTTTCAGTCTTTCCTGTTATTTCTGCTCTCAGTATATCTGGCACTGAGTCTTCAGGGTGTTGTGGGACTAATTAGCCTCCTTACTACTCATGTCCCCCTAACCTGCACCCCTACTTGCTTTGATATCATTGTTTTCTGTCATCTTCTAGCAGGTGAGTTGTCTTGGCTACTGTTAGCCCCACCCTTTTTAAAAATTGCATTTATATATAGTGTTCATATTTCTCTAGTTTTAGTGGGGCATAAAGAAAGATGATGATGAAAAGTACTTATGTGTATTCTAGTTTTCTGGGATGTCTACCACTTGTATTTTTCATCTTTCAGTGTATCATGGATTTGTAGGTCCACCTTGTTTTTGTGATTGTTCCTACAGACCTGTGGTGATGTATAATATAATCTGTGAATTATAACACACGATGCCCTAATTTTAAATCATCTTTATCTTGCCTTAATGTTTTTAAGATGGATATGGTAAATTTTATTTTTATATTGACATTTTGTGAGTAGATGAGATGCACAGAATCTCCACAACAAAGTAGCAGGCCCAGCACATCAGCGTTGCTCTGGTGGAGAAACTCTGGTTTAACAGTGAGCCTGATCTATTTAAGTTGTTTTCTTTATCTTGATTACTTCTCAGAGGCATGTCTGTTTTAATGTATTAGTCTTTTGAAAGAGCCAGCATTTATTAGATGTAACGTGTTTTCTTTTTTATCTTTTGCCCGTATTTTAATTACTTAGAATTTTTTTTTAAAATTTTTAATTAATTTAATCATTGTGATTTAATTGCTTTCTTAACAATCATGAAAGTTTATACATTTTTGAGTTCTGTTTGACTTCATTGAAGTCCAAGTATACAATTTTCATGTATTTTTGAACAATTTGTGTTTCCTAAGTAGTTCTGTTCCATTTTTTTATTCACATGACTTTCACTTCAAAAACTGTACTGTGAAACACAATATATGTTGAAAATAGGAAAACTTTAAGCTTAGCATATTTCATGGTTCCAGTGAATCCCCACGAGCTGTTCCTTAGCCACCACCCAGGAGAAGAAATCGGAAGTAGTGAGCATTAACTACTCACGTATGAATTCTTGTATTATACTTAGGGTTGCTTTAAATTTTTTTTTTGTCTTTTTAGACAAGGTTTCATATATCCCAGCTAGCTTTGAACTTGATATGTAACTGAGGATGACCTTAAACTTCTGGTCTTCCTATTTCCACTTCCTGAGTGTTGGGATTACAGGTGTGCACCACCATGTCAGTTTATGGAGTGCTAGGGATTGAACACAGGGTTTTGTGCATTCCAAGCAAACACTCTGCCAACTGAGCTACATCTCCAGCCCACTAAATGTACTCTTTCTTTTTCTTTTTAATATTTTATTTATTCATTTTCAAGCAGAGAGAGAGAGAGAGAGAGAGAGAGAGAGAGAGAGAGAGAGAGAGAGAGAGAGAGAGAACGCGAGAGCGCGAACACGCACCAGGGCTACCACCTTATGGGTCTGGCTTATGTGGGTCCTGGGGATTTGAACCTGGGGCCTTAGGTACTGGAGGCAAGTGCCTTAACCGCTGAGTCATCTCTCCAGCCCTAAATGTACTCTTTCGTGTCTTGCTTTGGTTATTATTGAATGTGAAATTCATCTAAACAGTATGTAACTGAAGGTCTCCCCCCCAAGTTTTTCCAGGTAGGGTCTCACTCTAGCCCTGGTTGACCTAGAATTCACTATGTAGTCCCAGGCTGGCCTTGAACTCATAGTAATCCTCCTAGCTCTGCCTCCCAAGTGTTGGGACTAAAGGCATAAGCCGCCCCTCTTGAAATATGTATGTATGTATGTATGTATTTATTTATTAATTTTTATTGCTATGTTTATTCCATTGTTTGAATTTGACTGTTCATAGATACTTAGGTTGTTTCTAATAAAAAATATTTTTTTTTGCTTTAGGAAGAGTGCTACTATTAATCATCTTCTATGTATTTCCTGGTAAACTGTCTAAGCATTTTTTCTGGGGCATCTGCATATACTTAGGTTGGTTTACAAGGGCATGGTGTGTATTTCTTCTTTCCAGCATGTGTATGTGTGGTGTGCATGTGCACACAGCACACATAAACATCAAGTGTCTTCCTCTATCACTTTCTACTTTCTATACTGAGGCAGAGGCCCCCAGGTGAACTGTTTTCTGGGTTCTACCTAGCTAGTTTTCCCCAGGGAGCCCCTGTCTGTCTCCTAGGTACTGGGATAATAGGCAGTCTGCCATGCCCACCTCAAATTTCCTTGGGTGCTTGGGATCTAAACTCCAGTACTCATGCTTGCATAGCAAGCGCTTTATCCCCTGAGGCATCTTCCTAGCCTCTCTTTCTTTCTTAACCCAAGAGCTATTTAGACAAGAAACTTCTAAACATTTTCAAGTGACTGTTGGGCTATTTTTGTTTTTTAATATGGTCAGAATCTGGCCTGTGGCCTCAGCTGCATTGTCAGCAGTTATTTAGACTTCCCCATTGGTTTAGTGTTATCCTTGCTGCTCCTGGGTATATCCCTGAAGAATAGTTTCTGTTGTTGTTTTCAAAAGGGTTTGGTTTGTGGGGATGTGTATGATATGCATGGAAAGTGTTCCTTGAATACTTGCTGTCAGTTCTCTAAAGAGACTATTGGTGAACACACACATGGCTTCTATCTGGATGGGAGCTCCTTATAGAATTGTTGTTTTCCTCATTATTTGTGTTTTTATCTCTTGTATTGTTATAGATGAAAGCTTAGTGCCTGTATATTCTGTTTTGTATATTTTTTTCCTTTCTAAAGGTTGATTTTTATTCTTTGTGTGTGTACATGCATGTATATATGTATGAATGATGTGTGCCATGGTGTGCATTTGGAGTTCCAAGGACTACCTTGGAGTCAGGAGTTTTGATCCTCATCTTCTACCTGTTTGAGACAGGGCCTACTCTTTGCTGCTGTGAACGCCAACTTAGCTGGTTTGGGATCCTCCCGCCTCCACTGCCCGTTGCCCTAAGTGCACTGGGGTTACAGATGTGTGCCCATTGCATCTGGCTTTTTGTGGGCTTTGGCAGTAAGAACTCCCATTTGTCAGGCTTACTCAGCAAGCCCTTTTAATCACTGAGCCATCTCCTTAGCCTCTATGGTTTTCTCTTTAACTGAAGTTTCTGGTTTTACTTTATTGAATTTCTTTGGAATATTCAGAGCCACTTAATATTTGGCAGTCTTCTGTTAGCTTGTCTCTTCCTGTTTCTTTCTTTCCCTCGGTGTATTCCTGTTGTCCATGTCCCTTGGCTGTGCTATTTCATTTCTAACTCTTCTCACCCCTTCTCTCCAATCTCTTTTCTCCATATGCTAATTGAATGTCTCAGTGTGGCCTTCCTAATCACAAGTGTTTAAGAGAAGTCTGTTGAGCCCTTCAGCCCTTTACTAAGTTTTCCTCTTCCTCTTTGTAAAATCTTTGGTTTTTTATTTATTTTTTATTTTTTTATTTCCCAGAGCCATCTTGTCCATTTTATAGTAATTGTTTTTTGGTTTTTGGTTTTTCAAGGTAGGATCTCACTCTATCCCAGGCTGACCTAGAATTTACTATGTAGTCTCAGAGTGCTGGGATTAAAGGCATGTGCCACATCGTCCTGCCCATAATTGTTTTTTTTAAAATATTTTTATTTATTTGCAAGGAGAGAGAGAATATGAATGAATGAATATGGGTGCTCCAGGGTCTCTTGCCACTGCAGACAAACTCCAGATGCATGTGCCACTGTGTACATCTGACTTTATGTGGGTACTGGGGAATCAAACCCAGGCCATCAGGCTTTGCAAGAGAGTTTCTTTAACCACCGAGCCATCTCCCCAGCCCAGTAATTGTTTTTTTAATTTTGTGGATACAATAGCTTCTCAGTTAACTGTTAAAGATTTTAATTAAATTTTACAATTTTGCTTCCTTTACTAGTAACTAGTAATGCTTCAGATCACTTGTTTGACTTTTCTTTTTTGGTTTTTCAAGGTAGGGTCTCACTCTAGCCCAGACTGGAATTCACTATGTATTCTCAGGCTGGCCTCGAACTCACAGTGATCCTCCTACCTCTGCCTCCTAAGGGCTGGCATTAAAGACATGTACCACCCCGCCTGGCTTTTGTTCAATTTTTCTATGTGGTGCCTTTCAGAGTGTTGGTTTTCTTCAATCCTAGTGATACTTGGTTATCTGCTCATTTACAGATAAGCTATACCAATAATGAATATCATTTATTGATACAGATGTTTGTGGGATTGTCACTCCTCTCTGCTGTGACTTCTGATTTCTGTGCTGATTGTAGACTTACACTCTTCTTTGGCCATGGCTGAGGATGGGGGCGGGGTACTGGCACAGGGTTTCTAGTTTCTCAGCCTGTTAGGAGATTTTGCTGTTGCACTGAGTGATATTCCAAACGTTCTGTCTTTTTCTCTCGGGCTCTGACACCTGTAATGAGAGGCCATCAAGGTAGGTAGGCTTCCATGGAGGAGAGTGATCTTTAGCAGTTGTAGTTGAGACATGTACAACAGTTGTGATTCATTTGACAAAAAGCCTTGTTAATTTCTGCAGTGGTCTTCTCAGTTACCTGGTGTCATGGTTTGATCCAGGTGTCCCCCACAAACAAATGAACGTGTTCTGATAGATCGATCCTCAGCTGATGGCAATTCGGGAATTAGAACCTCACTAGAGCTGTGTTATTAGGGTGGGCTTATGGGGGTATTTGGCACACCTTCCTGCCGCTATTTCCAGTGCTATGGCAGAGGTGATGTCCACCCCTCTGCTCATGCCATCATTTTCCCTGCCAGGATGTAGTCTCCCCTCGAGTCCGAAAGCCTAATAAACCCATTCCACCACAAGCCGCTTTCGCTTGGGTTCTTTCTGCGCAGCAACTAGAAGGCTACCCACAACACCTGGGCTTTGTCAACAGCAGTCTGATTCTATCTGCTGTATGTTCTCTGCTGTGTCCCTCTAGCCCTGGTTCACAGGGAATACCCTTCTGTGTTGTTTCTCTAGTGCAGCACAAACTTTTTCTTATAAAATCATGTTTCCTTTGTTGTTGTTGTTTCTTTTTGTTTTAATTCAAATCTGTAGCTTAGGCTAGCCTAGAACTCACTGTATGGCCCAGACTGGCCTTGACTTGTAACAGTCCTGCCTCAGCCTCCCTGAGTACTGAGAGTACAGGCCTGAGCCACTGTTTGCTTTCAGCAGAGTTGTGAAAAGAAGGCAGGCTACATGAAATTCACCGTAAGATTTCCTAACCCTAAGGGCTTTGTGTTTGAGCCCAGTTCCTTGTCCTTAGGGGAAGGGTACTTCTCAGCTTTGCCATTTATAAAATGAAGGGCAGGGACTAGTTTGATGGTCATAGACTTAAGCTAAGGCAACAGATCTCTGGGTTTTTGAAAGTAGCATTCATCATTGCCTTTTTAGTCATTGGTGTACCAAAACTTGTATTTAAGACCTTTAGGCTATTTATTTATTTATTTATTTTGTTTTTGTTTTTGAGATGATACCCCAAATAGACTGGTTTGGAATATATACTGTAGGGAAATGAAGAAAAGGGTGAATCACAAGTTTGGGATCTGCTTTCTTTCCTTCCTCATTCAGTTTCGAGGTGAGCAGTAAGTTTTGAAGATGCAGATTTAAAGCAATTACACGCTTATTCTGTATGTGTGTGCCCACACAAATGGTTCCAGCTAACTAATCCAGAAGCATTATACTCTCGGAGAGGATGATTTTCTTTTAAGAAGCCCTCAGTTACTAGAGCCACTGAGAACATGCTGGACATGACTGAGATTCTGGTTGGGCTGATTTGATCTGGGGATCCTAATTTCTTGATAAATTAAGACAGTCTGGGTCCCAACCTAAGCCCATCTATAGGACTGAAGACAGACCAGGAAAACTTCTCTGGTTCAGGAAACTTCTCTTTTTCAACTTTGCCCGAGCTGGATATGGAGACCCTCCCCAAAGTCCCATCAGATTCATTTGTAAACGAGCAGTCAATTTTGTCTTATAGAGAATTCTGTAGTAAATCATGTTTGAAAAGGAAAACTGGCTCTTTAATGAAGTGGTGATTATAAATTAATTTTTATGTTTATACAGTATAGTACATCTGACCTCTTAAAGCAAGACAGTTGAATTCATAGATAAAGGCTTTCTTTCTGTCTTTCTTTCTTTTGTTAAAAGGATAGTTTATGGAATCTGTGGTTTGGATTTCTCCTTCCCCAACCACCCCCAGTGGTAGGGTCTCACTCTAGCCCAGGCTGACCTAGAATTCACTATGTAGTCGCAGGTGATTCTCCTACCTCTGCCTTCTGAGTGCTGGGATTAAAGGCTTGCATCACCATGTCCGGCTGGAATATTTTTTATACACAGAAGACTTTGACATTATGTACATAGCTATATAAATGCAATTCTTAGTTTTAAATGAGTTTATACTTTAAAATTTGTCTAATATTCTTTATATTTGACTGCCTTTGTTAGGCATTTGGTGTACTGGATTGCTCAAAATTGTTTCTTTTTAAAAAACTAATGTTATTTGCCCAATTAAAGCTGGATTTAAAAATAAACATTTTAATGTCAAGAGTTCTGTGTTAGTGGAACTGCAATGACCGTGACTTAGTCTTCAGTTTCTGCATGTATCGTATTTGCTCTGTGTAGCTTTGGCAAACTTTGTCTTTCAGAATGGGACAATGGAAGAAGTGACTTCAGAAGAGGAGGAAGAAGAAGAGATGGCTGAAGTAGGTATTTTATGTAAGAATTAACATTTCATGGGTACCTTAGTATTTGAATATTTTAGTAATTTTCTATCTCCCTTTTGAACTAATGTTAATGTGAAATAACAAAAAGAACATAGTATTTTGAGTTGAATATAATTCCTAAACTATGGCTTTATTTCTTATTAATGATATACTTGAGTAAATTGTTTTGAGTTCCTTGTATTTTATTTCCTCGAAAATTAGAGCCTTTAACATTTAATATTATAATTATGTATACATTAATAATCTATTTAGCTTATATTTGGTTATTTTTAGGAAGAACGACTAAGTTAAAAAGTTTTGTACGTGAATAAAAAGAAAATTAGAGAACATTATAGGGACTACCCATCTAAGGGCTGAGGAGATGGCTCAGCAGTTAAAGGTACTTGCTTGCAAAGCCTGATGGCCTGGGTTCAATTCCCCAGTACCCATGTAAAGCCAGATGAGCAAAGTGTCACATGCATCTGGAGTTCTTTTGCAGTGGCAAGAGACCCTGACACACCCATAATTCTCTGTCTCTGCTTGCAAAAAGATAAAATACCCATCTCTTCAGTCCCCCATATTCATTAATCCTTAATCCCTTAATCCCAAAAAGCCTATGGCAGGAAAATCTGGATGCCCAAGGCCAGGTAGACTGGGCACACACTGGAGTAGGGGTGTAAGTGTTCTACACAAAGGAGACATAGTCTCCCTTAAATAGCTAAGGTTCTTGATGCCTGTACTTAACTGTTTCAGAAGTTTCTTTTAACAGAAGATTTAAAAGATGAATATTTAGTGATAGTCATGATTTGTATGCCATTATTAAATGTGCTTTACTTACAGCCTTGCTTTTAAATAATATATAGGATGTTAAAGGAGAAAACCTTCTGACTTACAGGGGCTTTTCCTTCTCATAAAATGGATGCTTCTTTTTTATACCCTTAAAAATATTTTTATTTGCAAGTAGAGATATGAGAAGGGGGGATAGGGAGGGAGAGAATGGGCATACGAGGGCATATAGCTGCTGCAAATGAACTCCAGATACATATACTACTTTGTGCATCTGTCTGGTACTGGGGAATTTTGAACCCTGGTTGTTAGGCTTTGCAAGCAAGCACCTTAACTGCTGAGCTATCTTTCTAGCCCTTTTTATTGCAATCAAAAATTATGTAAATTTTGCTGTAGAAAACTAGGGAAGAAAAGTAATATGAGCTATTTTTTTGGTAGGATATAGAAGACTTGGATCACTATGAGATGAAGGAAGAAGAGCCTATTAATGGGAAAAAGTCAGAGGATGAAGGAATTGAAAAAGAAAATTTGGCAATATTGGAGAAAATTAGGAAGACTCAAAGGCAAGACCATTTAAATGTAAGTATGAATAAATATCTGGAACATGGACTTTATAGATAATATTGGGTAGTTTATTAAGCCCGTCGGAGCTTGTCTTCCTCTTCCATTGCTGCCTTAGTGGGAATTAATCCCTTCATTGTCTCTCCTGTCTGCTGATGGCCACTCTGAGCTCTGGATTGTTCTTCCCATCGTGGAACCATATGCCCCGCATAAGGCCCCTTCCATCCTGCTGCCTCTGCTGTGGGATCTGCGTGTTGAGTCAGCCGCCTGCAAATCCTAGTTAGACTCTTTCCCCTCCACAAATCTAGCCTCTAGTCTCTGTAGGTGAAGCCATGTAGCAGCCAAGCCAGTGTGAGATGAGCAGTTTGGAAGGAAACACACCTGTGTGGCTTCTGTTTCCTCAACTTGTGAAAATGAGAAGTGTGTATGCATATATGTATATATAAACGCATGTGTGTATATTTATGTACATTTGAATAAGGCCCAAAGAAAGGAAACATCCAATGACAGATGAGCTATCCTAGTACCTACTAGCTTGTGTGTGAAAACTATTATTAACTCATGAAATCTGAGGAGCAGATGCTTTACCTTGGGCAAACACAGGGAATAGATTGTTACGCTCGTCTCTCCCTCAGTCTTTATTTATTTAGTCGACAAATTCTTTTTTTTGAATAGCAAAGAAATTTAGTCAACCCTATATCTTGATAATTAAAATATGTTTGCGTAATCTGAACTAACGATAATTTTGCTGTATCTGCTGTACATAAGATTGGCTGAGTTTGTATGTATTACCGTCAGAATCACTTTCCTACTTAGTCTTCATAGCTAATGTATGATACAAGTTTGATTCATATTTTATAGATGTAAAAACTAGGGTTTAGCCGGGTGTGGTGGTACACACCTTTAATCTCAGCACTTGGAAGGCAAGAGGTAGGAGGATTGCCATGAGTTCGAGGTCACCCTGGGATTACATAGTGAATTCCAGGTCAGCCTGGGCTAGAAACCCTACCTCGAAAAACAAACAAAAAACTAGGATTTAGCCCATTAGGGTCACATGGCTAGAAATACCTTTATTAATCTCTTTTTCTATATCAAAGTAGTATAAACTTTAAATTGTTAATTTTAAATAATTTAAATAATATGATAAAAAATAGTTCCATTCATCTTGGGTCTGACGTTGCTGCATCTTTATCTTTAGAGATTTCTAATACTGAACTGAAACTAGTCAGTGAAGTGTTCTTGTTCATAGTCTTATTAATAGAACAGTTTAGCTAATGGTGTGTCATAGTGAGGGTCTTCCAGTAGTCTCAAAAATTTGAGTTTGAAGTAGGTTCATATAGCTGCCAAGTCCTTGATGGTTGGATGCATACCATCTACATATTTTCCCCCTATGGTAAAAAATAAGTAAATAAACCAGACTTGTTCCCAGTTTTACAATCCTCCTAAAACTTCATGATTTAATTGAGCTTCTTTGACTTAAAAAAATTATTTGTTTGCAAGTGGAGAGAGAGATAGAAGAGAGACAGAGAATGGATACACCAAGGCCTCCAGCCATTGGAAAGGAACTCCAGACTTATGCACTACTTTGTGCACCTGACTTTATGTGGGAACTGGGGAATAGAACCCTGGTCCTTAGGCTTTGCAGGCAAGCTCCTTAACTGTTGAACCATCTCTCCAGGCTCTTCTTTGACTTCTTATGTTGAGTGGTAATCTATTTTTCCAGTCTCATTGTAACCTTTTATGTCATTAGATCCAAATACCTTAAAACTTTACTTGGTGCAATGGACTCTTAACAGCAAGCTTCTTGTTTCAGGGTGCGGTGTCTGGGTCAGTGCAAGCTTCCGATAGACTTATGAAAGAGCTCAGGGACATATACAGATCACAGAGTTATAAAACAGGTAAGGGTCTCTGAGTCTGTTTTGCTCTATTCTACTTTTAGATAGTTATTTCTTTTTCCTTTTGATTTTTTTTTGGGGGGTGGCTGGTGGGGGGGCACATCTGTATAACCCAGGCTGGCCTCAAAGCTTGTCTTTCTGCCACTACTGGGATTTTAGATGTATGTTACCACGCCCAACTTCAATCATGTCATTTGCTATAATATAGCTGGACAGAACTGGAAATGTTCATAGACTTTATTTTAGACATGTGAAATTGAAGTTTAATTAGTTTCTAAAAAATGTAGAAGGAAAATGAGATTTTTTGTTTGTTTGTTTGTTTGTTTTGAGGTAGGGTCTTGATCTAGCCCAGGCTCACCTAGAATTCACTTTATAGTCTCAGGGTGGCCTCGAACTCATGGCAATCCTTCTACCTCTGCCTCCCAAGTGCTGGGATTAAAGGCATGCACCACCATGCCCAGAAAGTTTGCCTTTTTGTATTTACATAAATATATTATTTTGTGTTCTTCCTGATACTTATATGATGTGCATCTTCTGGCAAAGATATAAATAAAACTGTTTTGTAAAATAAGGATAGTATATTTCATTGTGCAAAGAAAAATACTGCCAAGTTTATTTTTATTCCATTTTCTTGGTGTGAGTCTGTTGTCTGTTGTATGCACAATGTGTGTATATGTGCAAATGTGCATGCCCTGTGCACAAGTGTGTGTCCTCTTACGGACTGTCACCTTTTTTCCCCAGACAGGCTCTCACTGAACCTGGGGCTCCCTAGTTTTCATTTGACCAGTAAGCCCCAGCTCTCCTTTTGACTTGGCTCCCTTCAGTGCTGGGGTTACACACTTGCTCAACCATACCTGGCTTTTTATGTGGGTGTTGGGGATCGAACTCAGCTCCTCATGCTTGTACAGCAAGTGCTCTTACCTTGGACCATGTCTTCATCCCCCGTTTTCCTTTTATTACAACATCAAAATAAACTTAAGGAATAGTTACAGTATTTCAAAATCAATAGATTTTCCCCCATATCATAATTTGACTACAGAGTGATTTGTGTTCTGGCCTGTGGATATAGCTCGGTGGTAAGAGCATGCATGGCTCCTTGGATTCAGTTTCTAGCACTCTAAGGAGGGGAAAAGGTGTTCTTGCCCAGTGAGGTTTGAATATTTATGAAATCCCTGGAGGTAAAAACTTTTCTTGTATTAATAAAGGTAAGAATTTATTTTGATTAGTTTGAAAAGATATCATTATGATTTGGGACTACCAGTCAGCCTACAAAAAATATTAGAACTACATAATAGTGAACAAAAAAATCCCTGCTTCGTAGAGTATAAGATAAGCCAAACTTGCCAAACTTATGTCTGAAGTTTTAGAAGCTTGAGTTGTCTGCTTTCCTTTGTGATGTCTGAAAGTTTATCTATAGACACCTGAACAGTTAAGTATTTGAATACTGATATCTTTTTACATCTTAAATAATCACTAGTTGTAGCATTGTTTATGTTAGTTAAAAAAGTTAGAGCTTAATATGGCACATACCAATAAATTCAGCATTTGGGTAGATGGGGAGTTTAAGGCCAGCCTTGGCTACATAATGAGTTTGAGACCAGCCTGGGTTATATGATACTATGTCTCTGAAACAAAAAATAACCAGATATTGGCAAAATTGGTTAAATTATTGCATAGCCATAAAATAAATTAATATGAAGTTACTAAAAGATTAACAGTAGATTTATATATGGTATAAGAAGGACAATAGATGATGTCTCAAGTTGAAGATTATAAAACAATATATGTGGAAGCATTCCATTTTATAGATGTGTCACTACGTACATGGAAATAACGATTTGGATAATGCATTTTGTAGTCTGAATTCATTTAAGTATCCTTTTAACTGATGGCTTTAATCATTTGTTAAGGGCACAAGATGCTGAGCTCCAAGGCTAAAATATTTACAATACAGTATAGATATTCTGTTTCTTAATAGCAAAATTTTGCTATCATTGGCTGTTTGTATATACATTTACTTAAATTACAGTAATATATAATCAAACGAAGAGTAACTAACACATTCTATATCTTTTCAGGGATTTACTCAGTGGAACTCATAAATGACAGCTTGTATGACTGGCATGTTAAACTACAGAAGTGAGTGTCCTTTTGATACTACTTGCTCTTTGCAGCGTTAGATGGTTACCATGAAGGGATTTCATGTGCTACCTTTATACTGTAGCATTTAGACCATTAGACCTGTTTCTATGGTAGCTGTTCTCAGGTTATTAAAATGAGATTTTCCTTTAAAAATTTTAAAACATTTTTATTTGTGAGGGGAGGGAGAGGGTACCTCTTGCTTCTTATTATAAATGAACTTGACAGGTGTGTGTCACTTGTGTGCATCTGGCTTTATGTGGAATCGAACCTGGGCTGCAGGCTTTGCAAGAAAGCACCTTTAACTGCTGAGCCATCTCCCCAGCCCAAAATGAGCTGTTTCTGAGGCTCAGTAGTTACAGAAAGAAAGGAGGAAGAGAAAATGAGGACCTGCTGTGGAGTCTGTGAGACAGTTAAAACTTGTGTGTGTGTGTGTGTGTGTGTGTGTGTGTGTGTGTGTGTACTTATATTTTACCTGATGAGATGGTGTAATATCAGGTCATGTTTAAGGGATTTGGGCAGCAGGATGTGTAGTTATAAGATAGTTGTAGAAAAATTTAGATTTTGATAGTGATTTGACTTTTCATGATTTTGTTAATGGCAGTTTTCTCTAATTGAACTTCTTTGTTAACAATGTGATTTTAGAAAAAGCATATTGAAATTTGAGCTTTTGGAAAAGATATAGACATATGACCATTTTTTTTCTTTAGAATGACTGCTTTTTAAAAAAAAATTATTCATTTTCAAGCACAGAGATACAGAGAAGGAGAGGGAGAGGGAGAGAGCGAGAGCGCGAGAGAGAGCACACCAGGGCGACCACCTTGTGGGTCTGGCTTATGTGGATACTGGGGATTTGAACCAGGAGCCTTAGGCACTGGAAGCAAGTGCATTAACCTTTGAGCCATCTCTCTAGTCCTAGAATGACTGCTTTGAAGCCCTTAATTAGAATTAATTACACATATATTTTCAAAGAGCTAGAGGTCATAGTGGTCAGTTTTTTTCTGGAGCAGTAGAACACTCCTTAGAGAAGAGAGTATCTTGAGTGCTCTGTTGTTAACTCTTGAGTTTAGTAAGAAAGATTATCTCTAACTTTGTTTGAACTGGCTTTTGTTTTGTTATTTTTAGGGTTGACCCTGATAGTCCTTTACACAGTGATCTTCAGATCTTAAAAGAAAAAGAAGGCATAGAATATATTTTGCTTAACTTCTCTTTTAAGGTAAGAGCATTGCAATAGGATTCCATATGCTTCCAATGAGTGGACTGGTACAACAGCTTTGAAGAACTATTTGGTATTATTTGGTAAAGTAGAAGATATTCACACTCACAGTTCAGGGATTCTCTAAGCATGTACAAGAAAAGAGTACTTGTTTAGACACACCAGAATGTTCATAGTCCCAAACAAAAAATAAACCACACTTCAATAAAATGGGGAATCATCATCGTATCCATAAAATGGATACAGCTATAGGCATACAGCAAAATGGATGAAAAAACTGTTAAGTGGAGGAGACCAGATCCCAGACTGATGAAGTTCTAAAGCATGTAGGGCTAATATTGTATAGAGAATACATTCTCAGTGGAGTGAAAATTGGCTTTGGAGTGACAGTCTTAGATATCATGGTGGCCCTCCAAAGACCCACAAACATTAACACAAAGTTCTGTAGTGCCAAGATTCCATGGAACAGGGAAAGTGAAATTAGGGGAAAACATTGTTCTAAAGTTTCCTTAGGAGCAACAACAAAAACTAAGAACCACTGACAGGATTCACACCTATGCAGTAAAATTATGAAGAACAAAACGTGGTTGTGATACAGAGCAAGAGGAGGAGTCCCCTGGGACCTGTAATTTGGAAGGGACATCTTTGGGGTTCTTAGTCCATGCTTGTAGACTGTTTCTTGTCCAGAGTGTTGGATTCATGGGCACCCATCTTACAATAGCTTGTTAAGGTGTGCCTTTGTAGTTGGTGATTTTTCTGAATGTGTGTTATATTTAATAAAGTTATTTTTAAGATGCTAAAAATAAAAGTTAAAGAATAGCAATATAATTTAGATAAAATGTCAGTGACTGAAATGTGCAATGTGAGGAAAATAAAGTAATAATTTTAAAATCTTTAAATGTTGTCTTTTGTATAAAAACAATATGAAATATTTCAATGATTTTTATTTTGTTTTATTTACACACACACACATATATAGCTTCTTTCTGAGCTGTTCTGTTAAATTGAAAAGAATTTATGCAAAAGCTTTGTATTTATAGGTTTGTGTATGTTTCCCACCCCCCACCCCCATTTTCGTTTCCCTAGCTGACTTTGATGCATTAGGTGCTGTAGAGGCTCTGGATCTGGAACCATCTAAAATATGAGCTCTCTAAGACCCTGCAGTCTTTCTGGGTGCTGTAGGGAATCAGCTATAGCCTTTTAGAGGTTTCTATTCAAGATTTAATTGATCTGCTAGCTTTTTTTTTTTTTTTTATTTTTTATTTTGTAAGCAGCCACCATGCAGCCAGCAGCACAGTTTAGATGGATAGAATGGGTTTCTGGAAGACAAGTTGGGGGCTTTCCTTTAATCTCAGCAAGAAATGATGGACACCTGGTCTGGGTGTTAGTCTTAGGAGCAGATGAGAGGAGGTATTTTGAAGGAAGAAAACAAAGATGCAGGTGACTACTAAGAATACTTTTTTAATACTTAAAAAAAGAGTGATAGCATTTTTTAAAGGTGCTTTTCTAGGTTCTGTGTGCATGTATTCTTATTAGGGGATTTATCTTATGACTATTTTCATGAACTATCCCATAAGTTACTTTCCCTTGACTTTTGTTTTTACTGAAACTCATGACTTGTCTCCCTAGAATGAATCTGGTATAAGCTAACTGAAGTTGGCTAAGGACTTTTCATTTTTTCTGATTCATATGGATCAGTGAATGAAATGGTTAGGCAAAACAAACCATACAACAGAAATGCTGGAAAACCAGAGAAGTATCTTTAAAAAAATGCATGTTTTTTTAAAAAATATTTTATTTATTCATTTTCAAGCAGAGAGAGAGAGAGAGAGAGAGAGAGAGAGAGAGAGAGAGAGAGAGAGAGAACGCACCAGGGCCACCACCTTGTGGGTCTGGCTTATGTGGGTCCTGGGGAATTGAACCCGGGGCCTTAGGCACTGGAGGGAAGTGCCTTAACTGCTGAGCCATCTCTCCAGCCCAAAAATGCATGTTTTAACTTGACTAGAATGAATATTAAATTCTGTGCTCATGTGTCCAACACCAAATTTAAGTAGAACCTTATTGGTACCATGAAGCCCCTGTGTACCCCTCCCTGTCACTTCTCTCTGGCAAGTATTTTACTTTTAAGTGTGTGCATGCATATTTGTGTGTGTGTGTGTGTGTGTGTGTGTGTGTGTGTGTGTGTGTGCGCAAGGTGCGCACACATGAATATTTGCAAGTGCATTGTCCTTGGATGTCCTTGGGTGTTGTATCCACCTTTTTTTGAGATAGGGTCTTTCAATGGCCTGGAGCTATCCAGTTAGACTGATACGGGTTGCTGATAATTAATATCTGTAAGCAACATGGGGAGAGAGAGTTTTGGAATCCTCCCTTCCCCCTCCTCCTACTCTGAGTTCTTGTCCTCTAATGTCAAAGAATTGTACACAGGGACAGAATTAAATTTTTATTACACATTTATTCTAATTTAGTAGATAAGGAAAAGGGGAGTTGGATGGGGAAATTTCCCAGTCATCATGTGGGAAGTTACAGAGTTTTCCTGCCACCAGTGTGGGGAAAACATGTGTCAGAGAGTTCACAGAGCTTATATTATTTAGTTAGATAAACAGCCCAAGAAAAGATAACAGAAAGCTCCTTTTATGAGAAAGAGAGGTTCATAAGAGAAAAGGTCTGGAGCCTGCCTCCCTACCCCAGCTGATAGCTATCAGCTGGGGTAGGGGTACAGGCCTTACCTCACTGAGGCCTGGGGCAGCAATCCTTTTACTCTATTGCCATGTGGGGGAAGAGGGCCTACCTCCTCCAGGGAAGCTAGTTTTAAGTCCTCCCCAGGTGAGTCAGAGAGACAGCTGATTGGTTTATATTTGACCAATCAGTTTTAGCACCTAGGTTGTAGCTCTAACTAGACACCTCCCATTCAAGGGGAGGGGCTGGAAGGGTAGGGGTGGTCCCTACACACACCTGACTGTCACAAGACTACACTGGTTACCAGCAAGCCCTAGGGATCCTCCTGTCTCTGCCCAGGGGAGGTATTTTTAAAGGGACAGAGGAAGATTTGTGACTGCAGGCAGTATTTTCATTATTTTTTCTTGCCTTAGGTAGAACTTCAGGGAGGAGACAATCTGGGAGGTGAATGGCTGGATTCTGCTGGATTTGTGTTTCTGGACAATGGTTCCTATCACCAAAAAGAGGGCCTGTTCTAGGGTTTGGGAAACATATGATTGTCATGAGCTAACTGACCTTATGAAGATGACCCTGAACTGATTGCCAAGTGTCGGGATAGCAGGAATGACTCAGAAAGACTGAGGAAGGAGCTAGAACTACGTTTATGCCCTCAGGTGTCTACAGTGACTGACAACTTGAGAGTCATTAGTAATGAGAAAAATAGAACTTGAAATGTAACATAAGAATGGCAGTGGACCTGGTCAGCAACTTGGTAAATCTGTGTGCTACTCTATAAAAGAAGCGATTCCTCTCACCTTCCAGGCCATAGCTGAACTACTAAATTGACTTTTGAGGTAGTAATTGAAGAAGAGCTTACACAGACATTAGGTTGATTAGCAGCCATGACTGGAGAGTGATTCTATTTTATGTCCTAAGATAACTGGTAAAATTGTAGATTTGGAGAGGGGAGCATTAAAGAAGGTTCATGATAACTTATTTTCAACTATTTGAAGGACTGTCATTTAAAATGTTATTTTTTTTTTAAATGAGCACAGGACACAAAACTAGAACTAATAAGTTACAAGGCAATTTTCAATTCAATATAAAAGAAGTTATTTGTACCTATTTAGAGTCATCCCTTGATCTAAATTTTCAAAAGTAGAATGTTCTTCATCCCATCATCCTTAAAAATAGCTTAGGCTAGGTATGGTGCCTGCCTGTAATTCCAGCATTTGGGAGACTGAGGCATGGGGATCATGAATTGGAGGATAGACTGGGCAACATAGACTGTCTCAGCTCTCTCCTAAAAAAAAGAGTAACTTAGAAAGTCAAGATCTTCATTTGGGAATTAGAATACTTTATGAGATCCTTGTGAAGCCTGAGATGTCAGGTTCTGAGTTAGTGTACCCAACTAAGCCTCAAATCTGTCCTTTTTCCCCATGCTGGGATGGAACCCAGGTCCTCGGTTACCAGACAAGCACTCTACCTCTGAGTTACATCCTCAACCCTGAAGAGCACCTTTTTCTTTCTGCAAAGTATTGATTCGTTGAGTTTCAGTGTACAGTTTAATGGGAATTTCCAGTTTCATTGTAGAAATTTTACTTTCTTAAACATTGAAATAAAGGTAGTTCTCACTCAATTAAAAGAGGTTTTAGGGCTGGAGAGATGGCTCAGCAGTTAAGGTGCTTGCCTGCAAAGTCTAATGACCTGGGTTTGGTTCTCCAGTACCCACTTAAAGCCAGATGCACAGAGGCACACGTATCTGGAGTTTGTTTGCAGAGGCTAGAGGCCCCTGGTGCACCCATTCTCTCTTGTCTCGCTTCTCTCTGTGCTCCCAAATAAATGAGTATACTTGAAACTTTTTTTTAATTTTTATTTTTAAGGAGAGAGAGATACCCTCTAGATAGGTCAGCCTGGGCTAGAGTGAGATCCTACCTCGAAAAACAAGCAAACAAATAATAATAATAATAATTTCTCTTAGACTTTCTTGTGCTTTCTTCATCAGAGGCAGGAAGCCATTTCCCTATCTGATTATTGGGAAGAAAATGAGAGGTACTCTCCTGGCATCAAGGGACTGACCTCTAACATTCTTGGCTAAATTTCAGTTCATGAGGCAGAAAATACGTCTGTTTCTAGCTGTACTTTAACTCATCTATTGGGTTCTTTATTTTAGTTATTGCATCTCTAAATTTCAGGATTTCCATATGGTTTTGTTTGTAATTTGTAATTCTCTGCTAAATTTTCAATTTTGTCTTTTTTTCCTCGTAAATATTCAACAGAATTATTTTTAAAGTGTGTCTCCAACTCTTATATCCGTTCCTTGTGGTTTTGTGGCTAATTTTCTGATAGTGTTGTCTTTAAATATCCTTAAGTCTCTCATATGTGGCTATTTTTAGTGATAGACATGATATGTGAAAAATTACAGAGAGAAGTTAGTCTTCTCTAGAAGGGATTTGCATTTGTTCCTGCCAAGGCTTGGACCGTAAGTTCACCTAATTGAATCAAGGATTGAGTTCATATAAAGTTGGAGTTGTGGGCTGGAGAGATGGCTCAGAGGTTAAGGCACTTGCCTCCAGTGCCTAAGGCCCCGGGTTCAATTCCCCAGGACCCACATAGGCCAGACCCACAAGGTGGTGGCCCTGGTGTGCTCGTTCACTCTCTCTCTCTCTCTCTCTCTCTCTCTCTCTCTCTCTCTCTCTCTCTCTCTCTCTCTTTCTCTCTGCTTGAAAATGAATAAATAAAATACTTAAAAAAAGTTGGAGTTGATTGCCTGTCAGAACAGTTTGCAGTTTGTTCTTAGGGGCCAAACTAAAGTGTAAGGAGACTTGACAGTGCCTCTTCTTGGTGTTCCCTGAGCTCCAGTTTTTGTCTCTCTAACCCTGAGTTTTGCTCAGTTTGTTAAACTCTTTCTTTTATAGTTGGAAGAAAACTCACAGGAAAAAAGGACCCTCTTTCTGTCTTTCTATTTTTCTTATTATTGTAATTAATTACATTTTGCTACCTTTTCTGGTACTCAGCCAGATGGCTGATTTGAATTACCTAGTGACTTATTATTGAATGATTCCTTATGATTACAAATGATTAAGTGGAACTGCATATTAGGTTTCGTTTCATAAGTTTGCCAAAAACACTGTTCTGTTTTGGCCTGATTGAGCTTTATTTGCTTTATTTTTTTGTTCAGTCTTTTTTTTGGGGGGTACTCTTTGCTTTTACAATTCTTATTCACGATCAGGTGTTAAATGTATGCATTTCTTTAGAGATTATTTTCCAATCTAAGTAATATAGTATTAAAAATAAGGTTCTTGAAGTTAATTAAACTTAATTCTTTTTTAGGATAACTTTCCATTTGATCCTCCATTTGTTCGAGTTGTGCTACCTGTTCTCTCAGGAGGGTAAGTTGAAGTGATGACTTTTTTATAGTACACATCAGAACCCTTCGGAGAATTGGGTAAATGATAGGAGGCCTGGGTTGCTAGGCCTCTATCCCAAGGCTTCTGATTCAGGTAGGTCAGGTGGAGACTGAGAATTTATATTTCTAAGTTCCCAGATAAGATTGATGCTGCTGACTTGGGGCTCTCATTGAGAACTATTAATATTAAGTTGTTTATAGATAGTGTTTTAATAGGATAGTTATTCATATATGTTGACCATAAAAAAAAATGTTTAGCTGAGTGTGGTTGGCACATGCCTGTAATCCCAGCATGCCAGAGCCTGAGGCAGGAACATTGTGAGTTTCAAGCCAGTGTGGCTACATGGTGAATTCCAGGCCAGCCTTGACATATGTCTCTGTTGCTGTAGAGACAGATTTCTGTTTCTGTCTCGATAGCTATAACTTGTCTCAAAAAAGTATTTCTTCAAATACAAATTGCTCTTGAGAATTTCAAGAAAGTTATGAGAGGGATTCGCACATGCTAAGTGGTGCTTCTAGTCATAATCATAGGAGATCTCATAATCATAAATAATCATAGGGCCTGTGAAATAATCATAGGGCCTGTGTAGGGTTGGAGAGATGGTTCAACAGTTAAGGCGCTTGCCTGCAAAGCCTAACAGGTTCGATTCCCCAGTGCCCACGTAAGCCAGATGCACAAGGTGGTGCATGCATCTGGAGTTTGTTTGCAGTGGTAGAGGCCCTGGTGTACCCATTCTTTCCTCTCTCTTCTCTCTTTCTCTCTCTCTCTGCAAATAAATAAAATTTTTAAAGAATAACTGAAATGGAAGTTGTCATACAACTTCACTGAGTTGTTGTTGTTGTGTGTGTATGTTTAGAAGTCTAAGGAGGGTGTGGAACTTCAGTAAAATCCTAAACAGGAGCAATTAAATGAATTTTAAAATATTAAATGAATTCTCCTTTGTGAGATTACTCTATTCTGTAATGGTAAAATGTAAAAAAGTACTGTGTTTAGGGGCTGGAGAGATGGTTCAGCGGTTAAGGCACTTGCCTCCAGTGCCTAAGGCCCTGGGTTCAATTCCCCAGGACCCACATAAGCCAGACCACAGGTGGTGGACCTGGCGCTCGCTCTCTCTCTCTCTCTCTCTCTCTCTCTCTCTCTCTCTCTCTGCTTGAAAATGAATAAATAAAATTATAAAAAAATATTCATTATTTATTTGAGAGAGAGGAAGGGGGAGGGAAAAGGAGGATGGGCATGCCAGGGCCTCCAGACACATGTGCTACTTTGTGCATCTGGTTTCCATGGCTACTTGAGAATTGAACCCAGGCCAGAAGGCTTTGCAAGCAAGTGCCTTTAACTCCTGAGCCATTGTTATTTATTTGTTATTGTTATTTGTTTTTTTTCCACCAGTTGGGTAGATGGGTTAGTGCTTGACATCCAAGTTTGAGGATTTGAATTTAGATCCCAAGCACCCAAGCTGAGCATGGTGGTGTGTGCCCGTAATCCCAGTGCAGGGAGGCAGAGATAGGAGGGTTCTTGAGGCTTACTGGCCAGCTAGTCTAGTTGAAACCCGTGAGCCCTAGGGTTAGGGAGAAACCCTGTCTCAAAAAATAAGGTGGAGTGTGTGTATATATATATCATATATATATATATCACATATATATATTTGTCTAACTAGTGCTGATAAAATACCATGGATTGGGTCATTTTATTTTCCTTCTCTCTGGTAAGCATACATAACCATGGCTTTTGGATCCATCTATGATTAACTGGTTCAGGAAGACGTGAATTAACTGTAAAATGTTTGTTTTGTGTGTGCGTGTGCGTGCGTGCGTGCGTGCGTGCGTGTGTGTGTGTGTGTGTGTGTGTGTGTGTTTGGTTTTTTTTTTTTGATATGTGTTTATTTTTTAATCATCTGACAATAGAAGAGAGTAGAATACAAATTGTGCTTCCAGGGTCTGGCAGGCTGTAGCACTAGCTGAGAGCCCATGCTACTGTCTTAGAATGAAGAACAGAACCTAAATTGGTATTGTAGTGAAGAGAGTGAAATATGAAACCCCATTTGAAGTAGATTCAAAACTGCCTTGCATTTCACTTCAGCTGTCCAGTGAAGAGGTGGAATTACTGGTCAACTTAAGCTGACCTAAAGTTTTTGAAATACTGGCAAAATAGAGCTTGCAATCTCAGAATCAGTGTACAGTCTCAACCTTGTGAGATTCTGGGTAAATTATTGAGCAGTATTTGTTCCATGTATTTTATATATAAAATCTTCTACTTACTACCTTGTTTATATATTTTTGTTATAGGTAAGCTTTTAAATAAAACAGTAGGTTTATTCTAATACAATCTAGCTACAGTAGAACCCACCCTTTTAAATTGTACAAATCCATGGTTTTTAATATAATCAGAGTTCTGCAAGCACTACCACTATGTGATTTCAGAACATTTTCATCCCCCCAGAAGAAGCTCATTAGTTAGCAGTGACTCCCTGTGTCCTCTTCTCCACCATGACCCACTGATATACCTTATTTGCCTATCCTAGGCATTTCATAGAAGATAAAAGAACTCCTTCTGCCTGTGTTGAGACAGCCAACAAGCAGTTGGTTCAGAATGGACCAGCATACTTTCATACTTGTCCATTGTCAACAACTAAGAACGTAGCCCTAAAATCCCAAGAATGGGAGCAGACAAATCTGTCTCCTTTGTCGTCACCCAGGTTCTCGGTCCTACAACAGTGTAGTCATTACATGCTTGTATAGTTAACTTTCTTTTTATCCACACTTCAGCAGTCTACTTTCTTTTCCCTAATGTGACTCTCTACCCCTCAAAGGAAGCATGAGGAGCTACAAGGAAAGGTGATATTTAGATAATGGGTAACTTAGTGTCCAGTGCGTGCCTCCCGGTCCTAAAACAAGACCCTGCCTTACTGTTAGCTCTTTGTAAACATACAGATCCAATATGACCCTAGCACATTACCAGAACACTAGACTGAAGGGTCATGGAAAGGAGAACATACCTTCCCAATCTGTTCAATCAGCAAGGGTTCATGGCATACAAACTAGCCCAGTGGAAGATTCAGAAAGTTGGGAGAGTTTTGTGTTTCAGGAATACAAAAGAATTGATTTTTATTGTGTTTTTTCTTTAAATTTATTATTGATTGATTGATTTGAAGAGAGAGAGAGAGAGAGAGAGAGAGAGAGAGAGAGAAAATAAATGAGTGCTCTAGGGCCTCTAGCCACTGCAAACAAGCTAGAGTACTTTGTACATCTGGCTCTGCATGGGTACCGGGAAGTCAAATCGTGCCATTAGGCTTTGCAAGCAAGTGCCTTAACTGCTGAGCCATCTCTCTAGTCTGTGCTTTTTTTTTTAAACTCATGATTCTCTACCTAAATTTATTATTTTTTTAAAAAAGTATTTATTTGCAAGGAGAGACTGAATAGGTGCAGCAGGGCCTCTAGTCACTGCAAACAAACTCCAGATGCATGTTCTACTTTGTGCATCTGGCTTTACCATGGGTACTGGGGAATTGAACCCTGGTCATTAGGCTTTGCAGGCAAGAACCTTTGGAGCCATACTTCTCCAGCCCTGTTAGTCGCCTTCTTATTAAACTTGCACTTTAAAAGCTCCCAGGGTTTGGGGGAAGCAAATAGGCCAAAAGACACCCAAGTTTTCTAGCTGATGAGTACTTCCCCATCCTTACTATCGAATCACTTCATTATGACAAGTTGTTTTTGATTTCAACTCTGCAGTCCTGTGTAGTCAACATGAGAATGTGTGTGATGCCTCACGTGTTTGTGTTAGGATAGTTGCAGCAAGTTTTATGGGAGAAATAATGGCATTGGAAAGGTAGACAGTGGAAGAAATCATGAGCAGTGGAAAGGCATGAACGAAGCCCTGGCAGAGGACAAAGTGGTTTGTGTTCAAAGACCTCGTCAGTATTCTTAGCGTGTGTTTACGAGATGGCCACAGTCTATTATTCCATTGATTTTTTTTTTAATCTTTAGGCATGATAAATACAGTTAAAGGAAAAATGAATTTTTTTTTGTTTGTTTGAGAAAAGGTCAAAAGCATCTTGAGCTTGAATCATTTTGATACAAATGATTTCCTACAGGGAGATCTGGGAGAGACCCAGAAATTGCATTTGATTCAGAGAATAATTCTCAAACATATCAAGAAATGGTATAATATTAGAAATGGGCTCTGTGGTCATTTGAAATTAGCCACAGTCTTATGTCCTTAACAGCTGTTCATTTTTGTATCTTCTTGTGTACATACTTTCTTACAAATACTATTGATAATGTAGAGGATTTTGTATGATTTCTTTTTTAAGGTATGTGTTGGGTGGAGGAGCATTATGTATGGAACTGCTCACAAAACAGGTAACTTTTCTGTGGGGCTCATTGTTAGCCACAACAGACTCTTGACTATGTAAATTAGATATGAGTAAATAACTTCTAATAGTATCTCCTTTAAAATTGTTTTAATAGTACCTGTGTTTTTTAAATTAATTTTATTTTTTAATTTGCTTACCAAGTAACTGGGCTCCTTTTGGCATTTTCATACATAGTTTTGGTTGATCTTTTCCCCAGTTTTCCTCCCCATCTCTGACCCGCATCTCTACTTACTCCTCCTGTCTCTAGTATTCCCTTCCACTTTCCTCACCCTTCTCCCTTGAAGCCTCCTCTTCCCCCCTCATAGGTCCTTTCTAAGTTTCTTATCCTTTGTATATGTTCACTTCACATATATAGGCATAAAAATTAGCAGCTAGGATCCACATATGACAGATACGTTGGATTTGTCTTTCTGGGCATTTTCTTGAAGATTTCAGAATTTCATTTTTCTTTAGTGTTGAATTAAATTCCATTGTGTATATGGATCTCATTTTCATTGTCTAGTCGTCAGTGGAGCATCTAGGCTGATTCCTTTTCCTAGCTCCTGTGACTAGAGCATAGTGAGCACAGCTGTGCATGTGTCTCTGTTGTAGGATACAGAGTCCTGTAGGTATGTGTCGAATAGCTGGGTCTTCGATTTTCAGCTTTTTGGGAAATTGCTACACTGATTTCCATAGTGACTGTAGCAGTTTATACTTCCAGCAACAGTGAATGAGTGCTCCTTTCCCCACATCCTTAACCAGCATTTGCTGTCATTTATTATCTGGATAAGTATTCTGACTGAGCTGAGATGGACTCTTCAAGTAGTATTAATTTGCATTTTTCTGAGGGTTGATGATTTTGAAGATTAATTAAAATATTTGTTAACCCATTTGTTTTTCTTCTTTTGAGGACTCAGTCTTTCTGCTCAGTTCCATGACCTACTTTTGATTTGATTCTTTTTTTTTTCCCCTAATACGGAGCGCTTCACAAATTTGTGTGTCCTCCTTGTGCCCCTAGGGGCCATGCTAATCTCATCTGTATTGCTCCCATTTTTGTATGTGTGCTGCCTGCCAAAGCAAGCACTTGGTTTTCTGTGTTCCTTATATAGTCTAGATGTTAATCAGATCTTGGATGTATAGCTGGCAAAGGTTTTCTCTCATTCTGTAGGCTGAAGTCATTATTTATGATTATTTGCCTGTACAGAAGCTTTGTAATTTCATAAGGGTCCCATTTGTCTTTTGTTAGCCTTACTTCCTGAGTAATTAGAGTTCAACTCAGAAAAGCCTTTCCTGTGCCTAAATCTTTCCCTCTAATAGTTTTAGAGTTTATGTCTAAGGCCTTTGATCCAGCTGGATTTTTTTTTTTTTTTGAAGAGCACCTACTTTTATCAATGAAAAATCTACTTAAACCAGTAAAACCACATTGTCCTTGGTGCTGAATCCATGCTGGACTAAATATTGAGAGTGATGGTTATTTAATTATGTTAAACATTCAGAATATAGGATTGTTTTGTGAGCTTGTGGAAATGGCCTTTTACTTACAAATGTCTTAATGTGGATTTGCTATTTTTGAGTTCCTCTGTCATTTTGTTGGTTTCCTGAGTGGGAATTGAATACTACTGTGATTTAGAGATGTTTTCTTCTTCCTATAGGGCTGGAGCAGTGCCTATTCCATAGAATCGGTCATCATGCAAATAAATGCCACCTTAGTTAAAGGAAAAGCCAGAGTGCAGTTTGGAGCAAATAAGGTACTTTCATTAAGAGGTTCATATGAATGCTAAGACACATTTAATATTACTTAAATTTTGCATGAAGTTTCTTCCTCATTTTTTAAATTAATTTTATCTTTATTGTCCAAAATTAGATACATTGATTGAGCAAATATTTTGCTTATATTCCCATTTCCCTCCTCCCTGTCCCCAATCCACTGGGTATCCTCCTTGGTGGGCACACTGGATCAGTCCATGTGGCAAGGGGTTATGGATAGCACAGGAGGCATCAAGGTTGTCTTCCTCTTTTTTTTTTTTTTTTTTTTTTAAATGAGACCATTTTCATTTGTATTTTGTTAGAAGAGAGCTATGGAGAACACAGAAATGTAAGAAAATTAAGATACTTTTAAAAATTAGATATTTGCTGGGGATGTCTCAGTTCATAAAGCACTTGCTGTACAAGTATGTAAGGATCCCCAGCACCCACATAAATGCTGGGAGGGTGTGGCTGCCCATTTGTAATCCCACTGTTTGGGAATCAGAGAGAGACTCAAGAGTAAACTGGCTAGTTAGACTGCTGAATCTGTGTGCTCTGTGTTCAAATAAGAGAGAGACCCTGTCTCAATCAGGTAGCGAATGATGAAGAAAGACTATCCAAATAGTACAAAATATAAACACCTAACAGAACTGTTGTACCTAAGTCATGAGTCTATTAGAACAGAAAAAGCCAAGCTTTGAAAAGTTCATTAAAAAAAATCACTTATTTGGGATGATACTATTATTTTGTTTTAGCAGCTTTTCTCTTTTTTTAAAAAAATTTATTTGCAAGGAGGGAGAGAATGGGTGCTCCAAGGCCTTCAGCCACTTCAAACAAACTCTTTGTATCTGTCTTTATGTGGGGTATTGGGGAATTGAACCTGGGTCATTAGACTTTGCAGGCAAGCACCATAACTGCTGAGCCATCTCTCTCCAGCCCTATAATTTTCTTTGTGTGTCTGTCTGTCTTTATCCAGGTTTATCCAGTTTTGCTATCAGAATAATGCTGGCTTCCTAGGAGGAGTTTTGTAGTGTTCGTTCCTTTCCTATGGAATAGTTTGAGAAGCATGGTGTTAGCAGAGATTCCATCTGGGCCTGGGCTCTTTAGTTGGGAAATCTTTCATTACTACTTCATACTCACTGCTTGCTATAGATCTGTAAAATTATTTATCTCTTCTTGGTTTATGTGTATCTATCTATTGATCCATTTGTTTCAGATATTCCAATTTAGCGGAATATATATATATATATATATATATATATATATATATATATATTGTTGTTTTTTTCAAGGCAAGGTCTCACTCTAGCCCAGGCTGACCTGGAACTCACTCCGTAGGCCCAGGCTGGCCTCGAACTCACAGCGACCCCCTCACCTCTGCCTCCCCAGTGTTGGGATTAAAGGCATGCATCACCACAGTAGGCAGAATATGTTTTTAAGGTATGCCCTGCTGATTTTTCTAAATTATTTTCTGTCATTTTATTTGAGTTTTGGTTAGTTTGGCTAAGGGTTTATCAATTTTATTAATCCTTTCAAGGAATCAAGTCTTTATTTCATTGATTCTTTTTATGCCTTTTTTGTTTCCATTTCATTAATTTCTTTCTTGTTCTTCTTCTTATTATTATTTTCTACCTACTGATACTGGGTTTGGCTTCTTCTTGCTTTTCTAAGACCTTAAAATGAATCATTAAGTTAGTCATTTGAGATTTCTCAGATTCCCTTTTTTTTTTTGTTTTTTGTTTTTTGTTTTTTTGAGGTAGGGTCTCGCTCTAGTCCAGGCTGACCTGGAATTCACTATGTAGTCTCAGGGTGGCCTTGAACTCATGGCAATCCTCCTACCTCTGCCTCCCAAGTGCTGGGATTAAAGGCGTGCGCCACCACGCCTGGCTTCTCAGATTCCCTTTTAAAAAATGTTGCTTTTTAAATTATTTGTGTGTGTGTATGTATGTGTACATGTATGGTGGAGGCCAGAGAAGAATGTTGGGTTTCTACCTCTCTTGCTCATTTGCATGTTTTCTTCTGTAGTCTCTCACTGAACTTAGGTGCTATTTTCGGTCAGACTGGCTGACCAGCAAGTCCCAGCAATTTTCTGGCTTCTATCCCCATAGTACTGGGTTTACAGGCATATGTGGCCATATCTGTCTGTGTATGTGGGTGCTAAAGAATTGAATGAGGTGCAAATCAGGGTTCCATCTTGCTCAGCAAGCACTATTAACCTGCTGTCTCCCAGCCCCTAAGATTTTTCAGGAGGTACTTAAGAACTATCAACTTCCTTCTTAAGACTGCTTTTATTGTATCCCACAAGTTTGAATATGTTGTGTTTTCATTTTTATTTCTAGGAATTTCTTGATTTTCCCTTTTGATTTCTTCTATGACCCATTCAACATTCCGTAGTGTATTGTTTAAGCTCCATGAGATTGTTTTATAGTTTATTTTGATGTTTTCTAGTACTATTGCATTGTAATCAGATATAATACAAGCAATTATTTCAATTTTCATATATTTATTAAGACTTGCTTTGTGTCTTAATATATGATGTTTTAGAGAAATTTCCATGGGCTGCTGAGAAGAATGTTCTGCAGTGTTAGGCTGAAATATTCTGTATATGTCTGTTAAGGTCAAATTGATCTATGATGTCATTCAAGTTGTATGTTTCTTTGTTTTTTGACTGTATAATCTGTCAGTTGACCAAGAGTGGGGTATTATACGTGGGAGGCAGAGGTAGGCGGATTGCCTTGAGTTCGAGGCCAACTTGAGACTACCTAGTGAATTCCAGGTCAGCCTGGGCTAGAGCGAGACCCTAAAGAGTGGGGTATTACTGTTCTGGTAGGGTTAATCTGTGAATTTGCCTCTGATAGTAATTGTTTTACAAAACTGAATTGGGTGCATATACGTTAAGAATTAGAATGTCCTCTTGATGGATTGTGTCCATCAGTATGAAGTACCCTTCTTTTCTCTTCTGACTAGTTTTGGTTTAAAGTTGATTTGGTTAAGTATTAGAACAGCAATACCTGCCTCTTAGAAAATATATTTCCATCCTTCACTCAAAGGTAGTGTTTGTCTTTTATAGTGAGGAGGGTTTCTTGGAGACAACAGATCTTGCCTTTGAATCCTTAACTAGTCTAGTCAGTATCTTGAGACTATTAATGTTTTGGCAAGGCTGACTTCTCTTGAGGTGTTTCTTTGTTTATAGATGCTCATCATCTCCTGGTCTTCAGATGATCTGTACACTGGGTGTTTCTGTCCTGATTTCCCTTTCACCTATATTTCAGAAAATGGTCAGTGGGGGAGATTTTATTTCTGTGAGGTTCACTGAAGCATAATTTGTTTTTAAAAGTGCAGTTTTATTAAGTAAAATGGATTCTAAATTTCAATTTCAGTTGTGAAACAATTGTTTTGTCAATGATTGGTAAGAAAGCAGGGACTAGAGCTTTGAAAGGTGCTGCTCATTACTCCTGAGTGTGTGTGTGTGTGTGTGTGTGTGTGTGTGTGTGTGTGTGTGTGTGTGTGTGTGTTGGGTTTCTAGAGTTGTCAGAACAAAGTACCAGAGACTGGTAGTTTGAACAGCAGAAATTTATTTTCTCACAATTCTAAAAGCTAAGTTCAAGATCAACATTTTGGCAGAGTTTGATCTCTTCCTTTTCTTTTTTTTTGGGGGGGTGAGGAGTTGAGGTGTAGGGTCTTGCTCTAGCCCAGGCTAACCTGGAATTCACTCTGCAGCCCCAGGTTGGCCTCAAATTCATGGGCTCCTCCTACCTCTGCCTCCCCAGTGCTGAGTTAAAGGCGCCCACCACCACCATGCCTGCTCCCTTTTTTGAGTCCTCTTGGTTGTAGATGATCATCTCATTGTCTTCTGGGGGCCTTTCCTCTGTGTGTATCTGTGTCTAATTTCCTCCTCCTCAAAGGACATTGTCTTTGGACTACAGCTTACCCATTGATTAAGAAAAATGGGGAAAAGATAGAATTAGTGTATTTATAGAAGTAGAATTCAATGAATCATATGGGAACATGTGTAACCTCACTCAGTAATAGAAATGCAAGCCAAAACATAATCCAGCTTTCACTTACAGTTAAGAAGAGCAACAATTTGGTGAAGGACTCTGCTAGTGAGGCTGTGTGGAGGTGCTTGTAGATGGCCAAAGGCAGTCTTAGAACAAGCATTTCAGCAACATCTCAGGCATATGTATGCCTTTTACCTCCACAACTCCACTTTAGACATTTTAACTTTGAGATGGGAAGCATTTAGGTTTTGGGAGACAGTAGTATTTTTCACTCATAAATTTTTCCCATTGCTGTGCAAGCTTATTCAATTGTGTGTTATAATACTGTAGGTAGATGTGTACCTTACACAGCATGTGCATGATACATCATCTGTAACTTAAAATGTAGGCCAGTTGTACTTCTGGAACAAAATTCACTCCAAATCTGGCTCTTTAGAGAAAACTTTACCAAAAAAAGAGGGCTTACTGTCAATTATAGGCATTCTTTACATTTCTAACTCAACATATCATTCAGCTGTGCATTGCTTGAAGCTTAATATTTTCATATCTGAAAATAGTATCTCACAGTATGTCTTTGTAGATTAAGTTAATGAGGAAGAGTTTGGGTTTTATACACATTCAGGTAAGAATCCTGCTGGATGTGGTGGCATATACCTTTAATCCCAGCACTCTAGAGGCAGAGGTAGGAAGTTACTGTGAGTTTGAGGCCAGCCTGGGACTATAGAGTGAGTTCCAGGTCAGCCTGGGCTAGAGTGAGAACCTACCTCAAAAATAAATAAATATCCTTTGACCTGATTTGCTAGTATGGAGAGGGATATAGTTGTAAGCTTTGTACTTGCCTAATGGCATGAAGACTTAAACAAAATCATGAAGTTTATAGGTTTTTACTGGAGTATAACTTTGGCTTTGCTATTCTTATTAAATAATGACATTGAGAAATGAAAATTGTTTTGGAAATGGAATTAATTTCATTTCCTGTGTTTCTAACTATAATTGTGATGCATCCATAAATGTATTCATCTAGTTACAGTTTTGATTTAAAATGTGTAATTCTTTTTCAGAATCAATATAATCTAGCACGGGCCCAACAGTCCTATAATTCAATTGTACAGATACATGAGAAAAATGGTATGTTTGATTTAATAAATATTGCCATTTATGAAGTTTTACATAACATACTGATATTTTTATTTTTCTCTTTTTGTTTTAATTCCTTATCAAATACTACAGTGGAAAAAATTGACTTCTATATTCAAAAATCTTGGAATCAATCTTTAACACTGCTCCTTCAAAATCTTTATGCATAGAAACCTCTGAGTCAGAGTCAAGAATTTGAGTAAATTAATGAATGAATCACTTTGTTCCCTTGAAATGTATTGCTGGTATAGGAATTGAGTTAGTGACTTGAGTTCATGCAACAGGATCATGACCAGCAGTTTCTGAAGCATCTTTAGATAGTGCTTTGGAAGACTTGCTTGCCTTTCTGCCTTCCTCTTTCAGTACTGAACCTTGTTCGCCATGCTAGGCAAGCTGTCTACCACTGAGCTAGATCCTCTGGATCCTCAGCCCCCCCTTTAACTATTGAAATTGATTCTCACTAAGTTGCCCAGGTTGGCCTTGATCTTGCTCCTTATCCTAGCCCTTAAACTTGTTTGTTTCCCCAATACCTGGGGTTACAGCCTTGTACTCCCAGACCTTCCTTAGAAGACCCACTTTCAAGTACCATTTATATCAGTCCTAGCTCTGTGCCTTTGAGCTAGCCCTGTACATTTTAGCTTCAGTTTTCTATTCTTTAAAGTTAGCATAGTGTCTTACTAAACTTGTGAAGAAAGAGCAGTGTGTATACATAGCAGTGTACCCACATGCTGATAACATATTCATTGTAACATTCGGAATAAAATTGATGCACATTTTTATATTTTGAGGCAGGGTCTTACTCCAGCCCAGGCTGGCCTTGAACTCACAGTGATCCTCCTGCCTTAACTTCCCAAATGCTGAAATTAAGGATATGAGCTACCATGCACAGTTCTGATGCACTTTGGCACAGAGTTGTTAAAGAGATGATAAATGTTAAAGACCTAAACATAGAGAAGTGTATATAGTGAAGGTTTGACTTAGGAAATTTCAAGGCAAAAGAAAGAATTTTGTTGGAACTGGCAAGCAAGGCTGGCTGCATTCTAGCCATGTCCTGATAATTTTAAATTTGAAGTCAGGCATGGTGCTGCACATCTTTGAACCCAGCACTCCAGAGGCTGAGGTAGGAGATCACTGAGTTCGAGGCTACCCGGAGCTACGGAGTGAGTTCCAGGTCAGCCTGAGCTACAATGAGACCTTGCCTCAAAAAAAATTTTTTTTAAGTTAAAAATTAATTTAGAAGTAGAAATGTAGAACTGGGATAGGAAAGGTGTAAAGTTTGGCAGAGAAAGAAATGCAAGCAAGTTTGAAGTCTCAAGCAGAGACTGATTTTAGGCTGCTTAAAGAGATTACTCACCATTAAAGATGAGCCAGCAGCTATGCATTGGGACCATGGGAATGACACCGAGTGTGAAAATTAACCCACTGAAGAAGGCTCAAGCCAGTAAGAGTGCAAATTCTTTTGAAAAGAGGGGCCTGAAGGAAGAATGCTGAAGGGGTTCCCGATCCTCCTGGTCTTTGCTAGAAATATGTTCCTTTGTATGTTTTTGTCTTGCACTCTAATGAAAAAGCAAACGCCATTTTTTCAGTGACTGCTTACTTCTAGAAGTAGTAGTTGAAACCAAATTTTGAACCTTAAGAGGAAAGTTACACAAATGTAGACAGGAGCAGGTTCTCATAATAATGATTTCTAATACAACAGATGAGTAGACTCTAAGGAATCTGTTTATTCAGAACATGTGGCTGCTTCACAGATCCCGTGTGTTCATTCTGTTCTAATGCAGGTTTCAGGCCAGTGGTATAATTTCCCATCCCATAGAGAGAGCTTAAATTTTTGTGGAGTGTGGGAAAGTTTTTTTTCCCCACTTTTTTCTTAAAGCAAACATTGCAATTGGCATTCAAAGATGCCTATAGAAAACGTATGAGAGAATCTGTGGGTTTGAGTAAGCTTAGCAATTCTGAGAGCATTGTGTTCAGAATCGGAAGACTGGTTCTGGTTTTTAGATTTTTAGATCTTTCATTTTTATTTTAAATTGACATAAATTGTATGTGTTTGTCCTGTATGACTTGATTTATGGAATAACTATATCTGACTTCTGACTCACATTACCTAACATAGCTCTAGCTTTAAAATTTTTATTTTTTTTCTTTTGGTGGTGAGAACATTTTACCTGTAGTGACAATATAAGTTTCTCTTATTCTCACGATTTGTTAGGGGATATTTTCTGTGAGGTTTACTTTCAAATACAAAGGAGAAATGGAAACCTAGTTAGCCTATCATTTCAAGCTGTCTTTATTAGCTTAGGAACACCATTAATGTAGCTGTGTTGAAAATTCAGATATAATTGATTCATAGACAATAATGTAACATCGTGAACATATCACAATGCTGTGTTAACAATCCAGTATTGTTTTTTTACAGTAGGGTTAAACACCAAAATTACAAATAGATTTGCCTAATCTTAAATACCAGCTTTCCTAGTTGGGTTCAAGTATAGAAGCATTTTAACTTTTTTCCCCCCATTTCATTTCAGGTTGGTACACTCCTCCAAAGGAAGATGGCTAAAAATATTGACTGTCATATGCCTGGACCAATGTTGCTTTAAAGAAAATCTTTCCAACAGCAGACACAAGCTTTTGAGTGCCCCTAGAACAGCAGTACCGAAGACGTTAGCTAATAGATAATTTAGTGGATAATCTGTCAACTGACATCCAGTATAAGTTACAACCTTTTCATTTTGCTCACGTTAGGTATCTTGGACTGAGCAATGGGGCCTGTACTGTACTATTCCTGACAAATACACCTACTGACCACTCCTTATCACCTCTTGAAAAGTGAAATCTTGTAAGCAGGAAAATCAGCACCAGCTTATTGCAGTTGTGACTTTATAGTAACTTTCCTATATTGAGCCCACGGGGTGTGAGGATTTGAAAATATTGTTCATTTAGAGCCAATAAAAGTTTAGAAATTTTAGGTCTTCTAAACCACAGTCTGTTCAGGTCTAAAACCATTTTATTGCCAAAATGACAGGAAACCGACTCATTAAATTGTTACACTTTTTTTATGGCTATGTGGAGGTTTGAACTGTTTCCCGAAGATAGGTGCTTAATCGAGTTGTAGTGTACTTCTTAGGCAAAGGAAAGCAAAGCAGTGCCACTTAGGGCTTGTGGGTGATTTCCACCGGGGCAGCGGAGTCTGGCTGGGGCGAATCTGCTTCTTGTTGGTTCATTATTTATGAAGAGGGGCTACAGTGTAGAGCTTGGAGTTATTTAAAATAACCAAGTCGGTTTACCTTTCCATTATTAACGGGGTGTTGCAATTGTTTGTAAACTAATAAACTTGCAAAGCGATTGGCATGAAGCAGACTCCTTGAGCAAAAGCTACACATTAAGTACAAAAAGTTCCCTAATTTGGATACCCTTTCATTTCTGCGGTAGTCATCACAGTGGCTTTTAATCATAAGACCATTAGGAACTCTGCATATATTTAATTATCTTATACAACCTGATACAAATTAGTGTACCTTCCATTTTAGTGCCTATCTGATTCAGTCCTCTTTGGTTGGTAATAGGTTTTTTAAAAACCCGAGTTTGATTTTAAAAATAAAATCTAGTTATTAAGCACTTTTAAGAGAAACCCAGAAGCACATTTTGTCTGCACAAACCGGTTACAAAGTTCAAAGGTGTTTCTTACACATTTGCTTTAAGATTCTTTTTAACTTTGTAATACACATCCAAGAGACCTGGCACTTCTGCATTTTTGTGTATTTGGTTTCTCTTGATTCTGTTTTAGTGGAGAGAACAGCAAGGACTTTTTGGCATTCTTGCTCAACTTGGTTAGATTTACAAAAGTTCTTATTGCCAGTTGCTCAGATAACAAGTGACAAGGCAGAATTCTTTAAAGCAGTAAAATTCCTCAAGCCTAAGGCGAAATCTTGAATATGTTATTGAATTCAGTATCCCAATGGCTCACAGGTTGACAGCTGCACATTTGGCATGCTTTGTTTTGGACTTTAATTTTCATTGCAGATTTATTTGGCAATGTACAGTAAATTTTGTAAACTTGCATCAAGTTTATGAATAAAGAACCATTTAAAAATTACTCTGTTACCTTTCCCTCATAAGAGACCTGTGCTTCATAAGTCTGTAGGCTCTATGAAATTTCTAGAGTAGGATAGTGAAGGAGGGGTAGGGTGTGGGAGGCCTGAGAAGATGCAGATTTCTTTAGTGAGGAAGCTAGAGACAGACTCTAGCTGACCTAGTATACTCAGGTTTTTCTCAGCCTTTCTCTTCATCCACGATCATTTTTTCGGACTTATGGCAATTCTCCTGCCTGAACTTCCTGCTGGTGTTACCAATTTTCTTGAGTTCTTGTATTGCAATACATGGAGCATGATGTGCTGCTGACACAGCAGAATGGCAAGCAAGATTTTATTTTAGAAAAGAAAGTAGAGTCCCGTACTGGTGTCTGTTGGTGACTTGCGTCAGGGGCTTCTCTACCCTTAGGGATGTAAATTAAGCCTTAAGTCACGGTGGATTGGGCTGGTTGGTTACTTCAAGTGTACATGTGGGGGCTCTTGAGAGGTTGAGTTAGGCAAAGGAATGTGAGTTCTTGATGGCAGGGAAATGACCCACCAAAAAGTTGCAAAGAGAAAGAACCAAGAACTTAAAAAAAAAATGAGGCTGATGTCAGCTGAAGTCTTGAGTCAGGGCCTTTTGAATTTCAGTTCCTACACTCCGTTGTCTTTCTAGATTTACCATTAGTAATACACAGTTCATTATAAAATCTGCTCATTAGCTGTGTTAGAGCATGTAGATAGCTTTTTATTCCTTTTGGGCCTTTTAACCCTGACTACCTACAAAATGGGGATACTCTTACTCATGCCCATCACTGGGATTATAGGCATGAGCTACCCACCATACCTGGCTTGAGTGCTGTTTTTTTCACTATTGTCTTGCATTTCCTCTTTTGTATACTCAGGACCTTATCTTACAGGAAGTCCTGGAGGAAGACAACCTTAGGGTCAGTTCGTTTGTTCCGTATCAGGTTCATCTTTGGGTTGATGATTGTATGGAAGTGCAGCCTTCTTACTTGGTCCAGAGATAATGACTTTCCTTGAAGGGTCCCCATAGGAGGTGTGAGGATGAAGTCCCACTCCACCAAATATACTACCCTTCACTAGTGCCCACCCTAAGCCAATGGCTGGTGCTAAGAATGACACCATCATTCATTTGAACAATTAGAATTTTAGGAAACATGGAGAGACTTCTCTATTCCCGGGCCTTTTCAGGAGGGCTTTAGGGTCATATTAAAGCATTTGCAGTTCTCACATATTCTCATGACTGTACAGTGGTGTTTTCCAGAGGCTGTATGACTCATGATACTACAACAGATTGAATTAGAAGCAGATTGAAGAACCCATGTGTTCACTATTAAGCCATATGATCGACAAAGTGTAAAGTGGCACTACTAGGGAAAAGGAAACTGGGAGGTTTTCTTCATTAAAAAAATACCACTTTGTTAATGTGTATAAACTCCCCCCCCCCCCAAACACACACTAGCCCAGGCTGACCTGGACCTCTCTCTGGCCCCAGGCTGGCCTTGAACTAGAGGTAATTCTCCTATTTCAGCCTCCCATGCTAGAATTAAAGTGTGCACCACCACCATGTCCCACAAATTTGTTTTTACATAGGGTCTTGCTCTAGCCCAGGCTGACATGGAACTCACTCTGTAGTCCCAGACTGGCCTTGAACTCAGGGCCATACTCCTATCTCTGCTTCCTGGGTGCTGGAATCAAAGGTATATGTCACCAGGCCTGGCTTTTTTGGGGGTATGAGAGTTCTCTAACAGAATCAACAGAATGAACTGTAGTAAACAAAAAGGTGTTTTTTGTTTTTTTTTTAATTGGATTAGCTCATGGCAGTCCCAAAGTAGCAGTTTGCAAACCCAAGAGTCAAGGAACAAACAGGTCACTGTTTAGTCCACATGGCTGGATGCCTCAGCAGTCCTGATCCAGCACTGAAGGCCTAAAGGCTTCCTGGGGAGCCACTGGGACTTCAGTCCAGGCTGGAAGGCTGAGGAAGCTCCATTTATTAACCAGTACCAGCAGCCAGGCAGGGAAGGAGGTGGGCAGGGGATCGCATGAGATTTTCTCCCCTTTAGGGCACAGTCTTGCAACCCCAGTCTCTGGAATTTCCCTCCTGCACTGCCCACACAGGAAAGGATGTTTACTTCCAGCTTCCTTACATCCTGCCCTCTACTGAGAGGCTGTCTTCCTGTAAACATCCTCAAGAGACCCACCCAAGACAATGAAAAAGATCAAGTTGACGACAAAACCTAACCATAACCATCACGGGGGTATTTTAAAAATTGAGGGCTGGAGAGATGGCTCAGCAATGGAGGCAGTCTGCAAAGCCTAAAGACCTGGGTTCAATTCCCGAGTACCCACATAAAGCCGGATGTTCAAAGTGGTATGTGCAGCAGGAGTTCATTTGCTGGAGGCCCTGGTACATCCATACTCTGCTTGCAAATAAAAATATTTTTTAAATTGAGATGTAGCACCCATGCTGTCTTCCAGCTGTGATCCCCTGACTCAATCACCGATGCTAGGATTACAAGCAATGCACCACAACACCCAGCATAATGTCCTAGTAGATGAATATTTTATAACTGGTGTCTGTGAAGAGGGTCATGAGCCTAAAGCAAACACTAAGAGGGTTTGGTGGGCACCGCTGGGAATTTCAGATATCGCATGTCTGAACAGGGATTTGGACAGAGACACGGAGAGTTAACCAGAGTTTGCTAAGAGCAAAAAGGCACCTGGAGAGTGGGCTGGCGAAAGGTCAAAGGCCCAACGACCGTGGGAATCTGTTGACTGAGGTTGCACAAGCTCTGTTACCTGTAGCCGGTGGGTAGGGCTATTGGGTCTTTCTACAACTAGTTTCATGCGCTGACACCTGCTAAACCTCATTCTCTTACCTTCGTGCCCCATTTCTTAACCCGGAAGCAATTGAAGGGATTGATGAAGTATCTACCGTGGTTCTCCAGCATGTATTCGGATGACCCGAGTTTAAGACACTGATTGTTGGGCCTCCCAGTATTCAGTGTTGAGTACCTCTCAGGTCAAGACCAAGCAGCAGACCTAACTTCGCGGTTCCCAGTCTGCCTAGGGGCGTGCTTTCCCGGCAGTGAGCCGCCAAAGGGCGGCCACGATCGGGCTCAGACTTCCGAGGTAGGGTCATCGCTCCGGCGATGCTTCCAGCTCTGCCTCCCAGGCAAGGATCCAAGGCGTGCGCCACCATACCTGGCGTCGGGACGTTTGAAAGGCGCACGCGTAGAACCTGTCCCCTGCCTTGATGGAACTTTCTCCCGAACAGAAGACATGGACGGGGAAACGCTGCGCCGCGGGGCCGGAAAAAAAAAGGCTGGAATTATTCCCAGACGCACGAGCACGAGCTCGGACGCGCGGCGGCGTCAAGCCCCGCCCCCGCCTCCGGTAGTGCGGCGCGCGCCTGCGCAGTGGCGCTGGCTTCACCGGGCTCCTCCGAGCCTCCGTAGTGTCCGCTCCCTCGAGCGGCCAGGGAGGAATGGAGCCGGTGGGCGGCGGCGACCACCACGACGGCTGCTCCTTCGCCGACACGCGGAGCACCTACGTGCTGAGTAACCTCGCCGAGGTGGTGGAGCGCGTGCTCTCCTTCCTGCCCGCCAAGGCGCTGCTGCGGGTGGCCGGGTGAGGAGCGGGGAGCGGAGCGGGTGGGGAGACCTGCGGGACCCCGGGCCGGCGGGTGGGGAGACCTCCGGGGCCCCGGGCTGGTGGTTGGCCCGGCCGGCCGGCCGGCCGGCGCCGCGCTGACACGTCGTCGTCCCCCCCCCCGTGGCTTCCCCGCGCCGGCCACCCGGCCGGCCTCGGAGCCAGCGCCCCGGGCGACACCCGCCCGCCCGCGGGGTGCTGAGCCGGCCCTCGGGCGTCCCTTTGCGTCCCCAGCGTGAGCCGCTTATGGAGGGAGTGCGTGCGCCGAGTGCTGCGGACCCACCGCGCCGTGACCTGGATCTCCGCGGGCGTGGCCGACGCCGGACCCCCGCACGGGCACTGCCTGCTCCGCGTGCTGGCTGAGGAGCTGGAGGCAAGTAAGACGTGACCCCTGCGGGGTCGGTGCCGGGCTCGGGACGAATTGATTTCTACATGCTTTTATCCTGCTCTTCTATGTGTTTTAAATTATGTTTGAGTTAATTTGGGGATTGTTTTCTCGTGCCGTAAAAAACACTTTGTAGTAAATGCTTTGAAACTATATACTGTATGGATGTGCCGTTACATGCATTAGGTGTTGGATATTTTATTGGATATTTTAAGTATGACTTACAATGCTCACATACCCTTCCTGAAGCAAGTGAAAGCATTTCTCATATCTTGCTCAGAAAGCTAAGAGCTAAAATTACTACCCAAACATTTCCTCTTCTGTCCCGTACCTATTTGCATCTTTGGGCCCGTTTCACAGGTGGGGCCAACATACTATACTGGATGGAGAAGTGAGGCTCAGGTACCTCACTGTCGTGGCAGGAAATGCTTTTGAAAGTGAGTTACCAATCTGATGCTCTATTATTCTGTATGTATAGTGTATGAATGTTTTACAAAGCACAGCGAAATCATCAGAATTTGGAAAGTATGGGCTGGTAAGTGCACTTGTGCAAGCAGGAGGGCCTGAGTTCAATCTCGAGCACCCACGCGAGAAGATGGGCTTTGTGGGACATGTCTGTAAGCCCCAGCCTGAGGGGTGGAGTAGAATCGCTGGGGCTTCAATGAGAGACGCTGTCTTGGGAAATAAGGTGTAAGAGCTATACCAGAAGTCTTTCTGCTACCCCCACCCACAGTTGGGAAATTATGGTTGTTACATTATTACCATCTCTTGTAGTCGGCTTCACATTTCTGGGAAGAACATCCAACCAGACACAGTTTATTTCAGTTTAATGGATGAAGAAGCTTCATCCATAAATCCAAGCAGAGAGAAACCGCAGCAAGCAAACACCCAACGCCAGCACACACAAAACTGCCAGAGCTCAAACTGCGCTCTCCACACCTTTGGAATCCATCCCCCAGTAACACCACCTCCAGCCAGATAGCTAGAGACCTAAGTTACAAATTTAATTTTAATGAAACACCCGAGTCTCTGGGGGCATCCATTTATGCTCTGGCAATTACCACACCATCGAATCTTCAGGCTTGTCCCGGCAACCTTCTTAGCTAAAGGACTTCGTTCCCATGTGCTTTAAAGAAATGTTTTATTTCTTTGATCAGAACAGTTTTTCAGTAGTTCCTGGCTTTCCCAATCTTGACAGGTAAGTCAGAGGCCATCTGTTTCATGGAATACCCACATATTGAATGTGACTAAGGGTTAGTAGATGGGTGATGCGTCTATGGCAGGAGCGGCACAGATGCAAACGATGTGCTCTCTTCTCACAGTGTCCTTTCCGGAGCATAGAGTTGTCACTTGTCCTGTTGCTACTGAGTTGTTTTAAGTTACTGATTGGAGTGGTGTCTGCCAAAAGTGGGCACTGTAAAGTTGTTCTCTCATTGTAATTAGTGTCTGTGAAGAGAAACTTTGAAACGTAGTGTTTGCTTTCAGCTTGTTCACTTTTTTATGTTTGCATATGTTCTTGGTTGCTGGTTCAGAATACACCTGTTACTTCCAGCATTTATTTGGGGCTTAAACTCTCCCTGGTGTGGCTCATGAGCTCTTCAGGCCAGCTTCAGTGTCTTAGAGATGACTATGTACTTCCTCACTTATTGGGACCAGATGGTTTTGGTTTGGTTTGTTCAAGGTAAGGTTTCAATGTAGCTCAGGCTGACTCACTCTGTAGTCTCAGGGTGGCCTTGAACTCACAGTGATCCTCCTACCTCTGCCTCCTGAATGCTGGGATTAAAGGTGTGTGTCACCACCCAGCTCAGATGTTTTAAATTTGCTTTTTCTGCTTCAATCCTGAAGTTAACAGTTTCTTCAAGAAGCCTTGGTTTCTTTTAGCAGAGACTGGTATGCTGTGAGGGTTTGCTGCACAGAGTCCAGCCATTGGATTATATGTATGCGTACGCAGTTGTCCATCCCCTTTGGAAATAGGAAACATGGCTCTTCTCATGTTTTTCTCGTAGAGCACTGTGTGTGTGAAATCAGTCTTGTTTCCTGCTGCGTTGTGTGGATGTTTCCTTTACTCGTTGGTCTCTGAGATTCAGACCCATCAGGCTTGTGGGAAAACATTTTTTCTCTGATACTTTGGCCCTAGGCCTTGTATTTTCCAAACTTTATTTGGAAAAATTAAAAATGCAAACAAATTTTCCCACAAAAGTGTTCCTTGGACCATCAGGTATAGTAATAAAAATTGACGACAAATTCTTAGAAAATAAAATCATTAAATGATAAATTACAAAGTACATTTGATGACAAGATGATAAAATTTAAAAACATGAAATTATGTTTAGTATAATCTGGGTTAATATAAAGGAAAAATAATAAATCAGAATGTTAGTGAAAGTTCCATTGGAGGTAGAAGTTGCGGTTGTTTTTAAACTTGTAATATTATATGGATTATTTTTATAGATCTCTGATGTTTATATTTTATAGTGGCTGCTATAGCCAGAACTGGAGGTTCTGTTAGGTGTGAGATTAGGAGGTTAGGTGTGACCTGGAGCTTTGGTACATACTAGCAATGTGGTTTTTAAAAAATTCCTTTCCCAGCTGGTTGTGGTGGTGTACACCTTTAATCCCAGCACTTGGGAGGCAGAGGTAGGAGGTTCTGCATGAGTTCGCAGCCACCCTGACACTATGTAGTGAATTCCTGGTCAGTTTGGGCTAGAGCGGGACCCTGCCTTGAACGGGACCCTGCCTTAAAAAACAAAAAGTTCCTTTCCCTCTCAGCCTCAGGTTCCATTTCCACAATTTACAAAGAAAAAAAAATTACTCCTTTATACCCTATTGGGGCTCTTGTAAGGATTAAATTATAAAAAGATAGTACATATGATCTGCATTACTAGAATATAAAATTTCAGGAGATGTTAATTGAATGCTCTCATATCATTACTAAAATTCATATGCTAGTAGCCTTAACGATGTGAAACTGCTGGTGAGACAGAAACTTGGAGGCTGCCTGAAGCATGCATGTTGCTTTCTTGATGTTTTCTGAATTATCTTGAGGGCAGAAGCCTTTTATAGATATAAGGAGCCCTTTTGGGCTCTGCCCCCTTCGTTTACGCATCAGGCACTACAGACTGAAATGACTCAAAAGTCAGGCAGGAAGTTGACGTAGGTCCTGTGAAGTTGTAGGGGCCTAGAACTTCTCTGTTAAGCACCAGTCAGGAGGCATGCAGTTTTAAGTATCACGAGTGTTTTTCAAAAGAATATTGTGTAAAACTGGAATTTTTTGAATCAGGATCCTATGTGTCCTAGACTTGCCCCTAACCCTAAGGACGATACTGAACTTCTGGTTGTTCACTTCTGTGTGCATTACCACACCTGGTCTATACAGTACTGGGGATCAAGCCCAGGGCTTTGGACACTTTCCCAACTAAGCTACACCTCCAGCTCCTATGATTTTAAATTTTAGCAACTACTGATACTTTTTTTTAAATGTCATGTAGAACCAAGAATTTGTATCCCTAGGTCTTTTCTAGGACAGGGAACACCTTTACAGCTTTCCAGTAAAGCTGTTTCATTATCTTTTGTGAGTTTATGTAGAATCCACCCCTGAAATATGTAAGCAGTTCCCAAATTCCCATGGGGCAGCATTTTCTCATCTTACCCACGATGAAGCTTTGCTCTGTAACTACTTGATTCCATTCTCATAATAAAAATATTTGAGAGACGTTCTCAATCCTTTTCATTTAATTTCGCTACTTTGGCACTTGTCTGTATGTGTTGTAGACAGCTCCCCATTGCTGGGATGAACTTCCAAACCAGACACAGTTTATGGGAGGAAGGGATTTATTTGAAGTTCCATTGATGGTAGAAGCTGGCCCCCTTTCACAGATCGAAGCAGAGAGAGACAACCACACAGCCAGCACCACATGCAAGAGCACAAACCAGCAGCTGGACCCGAAGCTCACTGTAGACCTTGGGCTAGAATTCAAGTGACATGGGGAACCCCCCCCCCCCAGCAGGAGTCTGTCAGCTTGGGGCAGTAGCTGAAAACTCAATTTTAATAACACCTAGTCTATGGAGGGGAGGGGTAGGCATTCAAACTACCACAGTAGTGAGGCTTAGTGGAAAGCCAGTGAGTCTGAATAAGTCCTGCTCAGAGAGGCAGCTCAAGAGAGAATGACAGGGTACAAATGTTGCCACATGTGAGGTCCCCAGTATTGAGAGAGTGGCTTCTAGGAACAGGTTTTGAAGAGGAGGAGCCACTCAGGTGCCTTGCCTTAAGGGTGGGAAAAGAGCAACAGGGAACCTAATTAGGTGTGGGTGGGTCAGATAACTGTGAGCTGAGTGAGGGTTTCTGGGTAAACTAATGAAAGCATGGTATTTTTTTTTTTTAACCTGAGATTCTTGACAGGTAACCAGAAGAGTAATAGGCTTGTGTGCCCAGATGATGCATATTCCAGTAAAGCTAAAGGCATCTTTACAAGCTTAAATTACCAGTATGCAAGTGAACATCTTGATTTGAAGAAATCTTTCTTGTCAGGCTCAGTAAGTCACCTTGAACTTGCCTGAGCAAGAAGTGAAGCATGCAGGGGACGTGGGTGGATACAGAAGGGCCACATGGACTGGAAGGGAGACAAGGGCAGTAGTCATTTTTGACCAGGGCAGTAGTACTTGGGAAACCACAGAAGCATCTGTGGACTCTTGGATCTGATTCTGATGTTTGTTTTTTTTCCTTGTTGTAGAATGTTCGAATTTTACCACAGACCGTTCTCTACATGGCTGACTCTGAAACTTTCATCAGTCTGGAAGAGTGCAGAGGCCATAAAAGAGGTAGATATCAAAAGAAAATGTGTTGTGATTTTTGTTACTTCCGTACCTTCTTTGGGAGTTGGACTTTGCCTGGAGAGCCCTCACCTTCCGGGACTCTAGGACTTGCAGTAAGCATGGTTTTGATCCTGGGGGAACCCTCTGTGTATCACATTGGTCTCTGACCCACACTGCCATTGAAACAAGGTTGCAGGGCCTTCCTGTAGCCCAGGCTGACCTGGAACTCACCTTGTAGACCCAGGCTGGCCTTGAGCTCATGGCAGTCCTTGTATCTTTGCTTCCCAGGTGCCGGAGACTAAAGGCATGTGCCACCAAACCCTGCTTCAAGTTTTTTTTTTTTTTGGAAAGTCATTATTCTCATTTTGAAATACTTGAATCCTCCAGGCACTTACTCTTAAAACACAGGACATATGATTTTGGTTATCTTGGTCTTTCAATATAGCGTGGGGTCCTTTTATTAAAGTTATCTACTGATACTGTGCATTCTTGGTTTGCTGAGGGAAAATACAGACTAATAAGAATCCAAGATGGGTTCACGGAGGCCCAGAGTTTGACTTGGACAATGGATTCTCCTTGGACTGGCTGTAGTCAAGCAGTACTTTTGCTGTGACATCAACTGCTCAGTACTCCCAGGTGTAGTTCTTCTGCTTGTTACGGTGGGCAAAAGTAGTGTGTGAGCAAAGTAGTCTGAACAAAGGGCAGAGCGAACTCACAATGGTTAGATTTAGAATTTGAAAGTCAAAACAGGAGTCAGAATAAGGAAACTGCCTATTTTTATTTTAATCAAAGCATTCAGACTTTCTTATAAATTGCTCTGATGTCAAGTGCTGCTTTTATTTACATTGTGAGATTGGACCTTAAGTATAATGTTTAATGCTTGTGCTTCTCTGTTCAAACAGCAAGGAAAAGAACTACTATGGAAACAGCATTAGCTCTTGAGAAGCTATTTCCGAAACAGTGCCAGATCCTTGGGATTGTGACTCCAGGAATTGTAGGTGAGAAAATTAGCAACTTGATTTCCTCCTTGCTTTAGTGTGGGTCATATGGATTGGTGAATTACAGCTGAAAATCACACTTACATTTCTAGTTCCCTAAAATACAACAAAGTTAGTCATGCTTGTAGTATTACATTAGGCTTAATTTTCTCTTGTGTGTATGTGCCCCTGTGTGTGTGTATTCATGCATGTTCCTATGTGTGTGGGTGCATGTGGAGGCCAGAGGTGAATGTCTTACTTGATCACTGTCGCCTTATTCTTCAAGGCAGGGCCTCTAACTGAACCTAGAATTCACTGATCGGTTAGATAGCTAGCCAATGACCCTCAGGGATTTCCTGTCTCTACTTCTCCAGACCTGGGGTTACATGTGTGTACCACCACCCAGCATCATATATGGGAGCTGGAGATCCAAATTGAGATTCTCATTCTTTCATGGCATCTCCCCAGCCTTAGATGTAAGTTGTTAGGTTGTATGGTTTGTCCTTTTGACCTCAAGGTGACCTGAGAACCAAAGATAATGTTTCTCTTTCCTTCACCATTCATAAGAGGAAAAGATTTCATTGAAAAGTATTTGCAGGCATTTTCAGAGTCTGACTCCATCCACCTGTTCCTATTTCTTACAGGTAGGAGTGATTTACAAGCTACTATGAGTCTCACTAGTGAACTTCTGTTCTCTGTTACCACTGCCAGGTTGTGCTCTTTTCCATGATTGATTACTGAAGGTGAATTTGCTGTTACTTATTTTGATTGCTTCTGTTGCCATAGCAACAGTGCAGCAATGCCTGGATTGGGATCCCAGCTGTATCAGTTAGAATCCATATGACTGACTTTGGGCAAGTTACCTGACATCCATAGGTGCATTAGTTACTTCTCTTGTTGCTACAACAAAATACCTAACAAAAACAATTTAAGGAAGGCAGGGTTTGCTTTGGCTCACAGTTTGAGGTTAAAGTCTTATCATGTTGGGGAAATCATGGCAGCCAGAGCATGAAGCAGCTGGTCACATTGAATCCATAGTCAGGAAGCCCAGGGAATGCTACCACCACAGTTAAAGCTCCTACCCACATCAATTAACCTAATCTAGAGTCTCCCACACAGACATGCCCCACCTGATTGATTCCAGATACAATCAAGTTGACAGTTACCATGGGGCTTCAGAAATGGGACGATGATATTAGTATCCTTCTGGAAGGGTTATGAGGACTAAATGATTTAACACATCTAAAACAGTTAGGACAGATAATGCAGTAAATAAATATTATCTGTTGTTATTTTCCAGAGATCAAACCCAGAGCCCTGCACATGCAGGCAAGCACCCTACCATCGAGCTACTCCCCATCCCTGAAGGACTCTTGACTGCAATGTAAGAGTTGTACAGTGAAGCCTATGAACAGGTGTTAGCAAATGAACATAGTAAAATCATCGTGAAGCCAGGCGTGGTGGCGCATGCCTTTAATCCCAGCACTTGGGAGGCAGAGGTACCTGAGTTCCAGGTCAGCCTGGGCTAGAGTGAGACTACCTCAAAAAACCAAATCCCCCCCCCCCCAAATCATCATGAGCTCCCGCCACCGTACTATCACAGTTGCTTGCTCCCACATTTTCTATTGGATTAAAAAACGTTAGTTATGGCCAGGCACGGTGGTGCACCATGAGTTTGAGACTACATAGTGAATTCCAGGTCAGCCTTGGCTAGAGGGAGACCCTACCTTGAAATACCCTCCTCAAAAAAAAAAAAAAAAAAGCTGTCAGTGGCAAATGGTTTCATGAAACTTTTTGAATTGTCCTGAAATGACTGACAGACTGACAGTGTTTTTTTTTCTTTGTTTGTTTTGTTTTTTGTTTTTACTGCTTACTAACATGCTTACATCGAATCATAACTCTCGTTCCTTTCGTTATTTTTTGGTCTTCTCTGTACTATGGCACTGTGGCTTTCCCCAAACACAGCCAAGTTTGTCTTTCTGAAAATTTCTACCATGAGGGTGGCGGCAAGAAAGGGAGAGCTAGACATGGGTAGCAGTCCTGCCTTCTGTGACCTTGTGTGAATCTATGGAGTTTGAGTCTTCCTTTTGTACTATCTTATTCTGAAGCAGTTTTGACTTCTTGGAAGTTCTCTCCTGATCTTTTGGGACTCAGTGCCTCTTCACATGTTCCAGTCAGGACTTGGCCTGTGGTGTTTGCTTGGCCTCCTCCTTGCTTCTTGTCCCTTTAGCTGGTTCTTTCTTTGAGCCAAACTAGTTCCTTCTTTCCTTGTTCTTGGCAGTTCCTGCTGAAACCCCTGTTCTGATTTCTGGCATGATAGGTTAGTTTTGCCTGTTGTTCAGTGTCTTATAAATAGATATTTATTTTCGTGGTTTTGCTATTTCACTCAATATAATTAACATGTTTTTAAGATTCATTTTATGATTATGTGTGTCAATAATTCATTTAAAACTTTTGAGTAACATTCTATTATAAATAGACCAAGATTTATTTTCCCCATTCTTGTTTTGAATAGGCATTGTGTTATTTCCATTTCCTAGGTAGTGTGAATGAAGCTGTTATTAAATCTTATATAAATCTTGAGTTTTTTAGATAGTCACCAAGAATTATCTAAAAACTTGCTGGGTCTTAGCATTGGTACATATTTAAGCTAAAAGCATTGTAGAAGGGTTCCAGTTGTTCTATATCCTCACCCACCAGTATAGTGACTATGAAGAGATCTCTTATTATTTTCTTTGAGCATGTCTAATGAATATGTTGAATACCTTTCCTGTGTTTAATGGCTATTTGTATAGGCTTTTGTGGAATGTTCCTCTTATTAACAATTGATTCTGTTGGAATGTTTGTCTTTTATTATTGGGCTGTAGAAGCTCCTTGTACTGATATGAATCCTGTAACAGGTATAGGTGTAAATACTACCTATGGCCTGTGGCTTTTCTTTTTTTTATTTTGTGAGCAGAGAGAGCGAGAATGTGCATATGGGCATGGGAGGGCCTTTTGCTGCTACAAATGAACTCCAGAAGAGTGTTCTACTTTATGCATCTGGCTTTGCAAGCAAACACCTTTAACTGCTGAGCTATCTCCCCCAACCTCTTTTAGTTTGTGTGTGTGTGTGTGTGTGTGTGTGTGTGTGTGTGTGTGTTTGTGTTTGTGTTTGTGTTTGTTTCTCCTGAGTTAGGGTCTCACTCTAGCTTAGGCTGGTCCATGGAATTCAGTATGTCTCAAGGTAACCTCAATCTCCAGCAATCCTGTCTCTGCCTCCTGAGTGCTGAGATTAAAGGCATGTGTCACCATGCCTGGCCTAATTTATTTTCTTTTAATATTCTATTTATTTATTTGTTTATTTGAGAGAGTGGAAGAGGCAGAGAGAGAGAGAATGGGTGCACCAGGGCTTCCAGCCACTGCAAACAAACTCCAGATGTATGCGCCACTTTGTGCATCTGGCTTTATGTGGGTACTGGGGAATCAAACTCTGGTCATTAGGTTTTGCAGGCCTTAACCACTGAGTAATCTCTCCAGCCCAGGCCTAGTTTCTTAATAGTGTTTTTTTGATGAGCAGAAAACTTTATTTTAGTGAAATTTAGTTTCATCAATTTTTTTCTTTTGTACTTGATTTTTTTGTTGTTCAAAAACTGCCTATCCTGTAGTCACAAATAACTTCTTTTCTTTTTTTATAAATATTTTTTTATTTATTTGAGAGGGGGGGGGAGAGGGAGGGAGGGAGGGAGAGAGAGGGAGGGAGGAAGGGAGGGAGGGGCAGACAGAGAATATGGGCGCACCAGGGCCTCCAAGCCACTGCAGATGAACTCCAGACACATGCGCCCTCTTGTGCATCTGGCTGTATATGGGCACTGGGGAATCGAACTCTGGTCCTTCTGCATTGCAGGCAAATGCCTTAACCGCTAAACCATCTCTTCAGCCCACAAATAACTTATTTTCTCATGTATATTTTTAGCTTTGACGTTTAGTTCTGTGGCTTAATTTGTGTTTGCAATATAGGGATTATTTACCATCACCATTTATTGAAGACTTTGCTTTTCTCATTAAGTTACATTGGCGCCTTTGTGAGAAATAATAAACGATGTATGTGTGAGCCTGATTTTGGATTTTAGTCTGTTCCATTAATCCATTGGTCTATCCTTGATCTAAACCAGATCTTGATGGTCTTTTGTTTTTAATTAATTGTCTGCACATGTGTGCCTAGGTGCACCAGGGTCTCTTGTGCTACAAACGAAAACCAACACTAGTTTGTTTCTTTTCTTTTTAAATTTATTTGTAAGCAGAGAAAGAGAATGAGAATGGGTGTACTAGGGCTGCAGCCACTGCAGACGAACTCCAGATGCATGTGCCACTGTGCATCTGGTTTTACATGGTGGGTGGTGGTCAGCCACATACCACAGGCCGCTGGGATGAACCTCCAAACCAGGCAGTTTATGGGAGGAAACAATTTATTGAAGCTACAGATCCAGGGGAAGTTTCCTAAGGGTGAAAGAGGCTGGCCCCCTTTCACAGGTCCAAGCAGAGAGAGAAACCTGTCACCAACACCATATACCAACACAGGCCTGGGCAAAAGGGGGGGGGATTTCTTTCCCCTTTATATTGTTTTATGGTGGGGTCTTGCAACCCTATCCCAGACTTGGGTTTACTCTGAGTCTCTGCAGTAATTTCCTTCCTGCACTGCCCTCCCAGGAAGGGGTGTTCATTTCTAGCTCCCCTGAGCTTCCTTACATCCCGCCCCCTAATGAGAGGGCTGCCTTCCTGTGAACATCCTCAGAGATCCACCCAGGATTACTAAAAAGATCAAATTGGCAACAAAATATGTAACCATCACACATGGTTCCTTAGGGAATCAAATCTGGGTCATTAAGTACCTTAACTTCCAGCCATCTATCTTCTGCCCCTTGGTGTTTACCTTCCTTGGTCATTTGCATTTCCACATGTTTTCATACTATCAATTTCTATAGAATAGTGTGTGTGGTTTTAGTTCAGATTGCCTGGCAGTCAGCTATACCTGCTTTCAAAATTCTTTTGCTTTGATCTCTGTGTGGGAGATGGAAGTGTGCCAGAATTGAGCCGGAAGCCTCCTGCCACGAGAGTCCTGATCCTTTCTTTCTTTATTGGCCATTTACATAACAGGATAAACTTTTTAAAGTCAATTGCTGTGAGCATGCATTTGCTGCTCCCCAGCCTTTTGTTTTGAGAAGCGTGAAGCCTGTGGAATTGCACAGTAGGCTCTCTAGTACAGTGCACAGCCTGTGCTCTTATCTCCGATCACCAGGTGAAACGTGTGCAGCCTTGCTTGTTGTTTTGTTTAGAAGATCATTTCTTTCTGAGTGTTCGTGAAGAAATATGGCATATATCAAGACAATTCACCTTAAAATTGCCAAAGAACTTTCACTCCAGCCACGGCCTAGCAGCCTAAGCTGCAGGTAGGGAGGTGGGATGGGTTGGTTTGCGTTGTCACCAAATTGAATTCTGTTTATATTAAATGTCTTAATGCAGCTGTGTTACTTTTTTCCTAGTGACTCCAATGGGATCAGGTAGCAATCGGCCTCAGGAAATAGAAATTGGAGAATCTGGCTTTGCTTTATTATTCCCTCAAATTGAAGGAATAACAATTCGGCCCTTTCATTTCATTAAAGATCCAAAGAATTTAACACTAGAAAGGCATCAACTCACTGAAGTAGGTAAGTTACTGTGATTTATCATTGGTTGCTGGTTATGTTATTAACTTTGTTTTAATTCTGGCTGGTGAGTAGATACTAGGCTCCTTTGGGAGAAACCACACTAAGCACACCTGCTGTTGGCAGCATTGCTAATACAAGCTAGTGACTAAGGAAGCTACTAGTATTTGGTAGAATTAATTTAAAAAAATTATTTTCTTTGCCATATAGTTGTTGAACATTAAACATTCTACAAGGCTGATTGATGAGAACTTCCATGATGGGGAAGATGGGATATTGCAGGTCCAGAGCCAAAATATCTTGGGCTATCTTTAGAATGGCCCCTTAGACACACATGTGTTCCCACCTTTGTGTGTGATCTAACATCCTTGTGAAAGCTGTGAAATCCTTTTAGGATTTATGACCACCCCTAGCTTCCATCAACCTAAAAGCTAAGAATGTCATCAGATAACATCTGAGGCCAGTCATAGAGATTTCCCCACTTTGCTATAATCTGATGTTTCCACCAGTATATTTGAAGGTGGTTTTTAAAAACACTATTTTTTGTTTGCACAGAGAGAGAATAAGTGTGTCAGGGCCTCGAGCCACTGTGAATGAACTCCAAATGCATGCTCCACTTTGTGCATCTGGCTTTACATGGTGGGTACTAGGGAATCAAACCAGGGTGGCTAGGCTTTGCAGGCAAGCACCTTAACCGCTGAGCCATCTCTCCAGCCCCAAGGTGGTTATTTTTAAAGATTTTCTTTTAATTTATTTGCAAGGAGAGAGAATATGAATGAATGGGCACACCAGGGCCTCTTGCCACTGTAAATGAATGCCAGATGCATGTGCCACTTTGTGCATCTGGCTTTACATGGATACAGACACTGTGGAATAAACCCAGGCTGTCAGATTTGGCAAGCAAGTGCCTTTAACTGATAGCCATCTCTCCAGCCCCTTGAAGCTGTTTTAACTTTTGACTTCCTTTGTTATGTTACTCTAAAACCTTCATGAACTCTTACCAGATTGAATTGGGATATTTGGGGTGACCTAAGTCTGTATTCCCAGATCATGGTACTAGAATAAACTCTGTTAATCCTTTTGGGGTGAGAGGTGTGTGTGTGTGTGTGTGTGTGTGTGTGTGTGTGTGTGTGTGTGTGTGTGTGTTTTGATAAGTAACCAGATGACCAGAGATGAAAAATTTCCCATAAGTACTCAGTTGATAGGTTTGTATTTTAATTTTGAATTCTGAAGGAATTCTTGATCTTTGAATAGGTTCTTATTTTTTGTTAAAGCTGAAAAATTTTAAGCTTTAATATTAGTAATAACCATTTGTTGTAAAGAATTTTTGGAAGAAACAAGTTGGTTCTAGGTGGACTAATTAGAAGATGGGGGAAAAGCATAATGAACTTGGTTAGGTGTCATGAAAGGAACAAGTTAAGGTAGAGTCTAGAGCAGGGCTGTACTAGCACCTTTAAGACAGAAAACGTGCCTTGAGGAGTGAATTTAGAAACAAATTGGGTTGGTTTAGTATCCAGGCTTTGATGGAAGACTTATTACAGTAAACCACCAACTAGCTATTCAAGCAAAACAGTGTTTGGGCCTTTATCATCTGTATCTGCAAATGAATTGATTGGACTAGCTCCTTAAAACGATTGCATCAAAGATATTCAGGGGCTGGAGAGATGGCTCAATGGCTCAGTGCTTTCTGTGCACAATCCTAAGGGCCTGAGAGTTCTAAGACCCTCAGAGTTCAGATCTCCAGATCCCATGTAAAACTGCTACGTGTGGCCACATGTGCCTGGAACCCCAGTCCTGTAGGGGAGCAGAGACCCAAGAATCTTGGGAGCCCCACAAGCTTGGAATCAGTAAAGAGACTGGCTCAAACAAGATGGACAGAAGAGATGGAGCGGGCACACGTTGTTCTGCTCTGAGCATCCCAGACAGGTGCCCCTCACCACAGGCAGGCAACACACACAACCACCACCACCAAAAATAGTTCTTCAGTGCTGGTGCCTCATGTGTGCATGGGCCAGCCAGCCTCCTTTATTTGAAATGACAATTTAGATCGGTCATTTGCTCATTTCCAGTTAATTCCCAACTTCCGCCTCCGTGTTGATGAATGCTCCACAGTAATTCAACCATTGGATCCTCACGCCGCTTCTGGTTGGTTACTTTCACTTTATAGATAAGCAAGTGGGTTTTGAAAAGTTGAGAAATTTGCTCTAAATTAAAGACCTTGGAATAAAACATTGTATAATAGCAAAAGAAAATTTTACTTGGTTTATTGATCAGAAAAGTAAAAGGAGTGTACATATTAAGATTGGCTTTTACATCTATCCCTAATAGTGCAGAAAAGCAGAGTGAGAGTGGTTAGTGAAAGGGTAGGTGCAGAAGCCAAAGCAGGTGGCCGTGCACACGGCCTGTCAGTACACAAGGTGTGGGCACTGCAGAGGCCTCCTCCTGTACTTGTCATGAGAATCCAGGCTGGTAGCTGCCCTACACAGCAATCTCTGGAGAAGAAGCCTTGGGGACTCAGTGCTCACTTCTGAATTGCTCACAGTGCTTCAGTGAGACAAGAGGGCAGGAACGGGAGAAGAAATGGGAGAGTTGGGTCCCAGTAGAGAGCTTGTTTCATTTTTTTTTTGATTCAAGCCATGCAAACACATCTTGCGCATCTTGTTTGTGCTGTCTTTGCTTGTCTGGAGTTGGGGTGGTACCTCTGGGCAGTACTCCCTCCTGTGTCCTGAAGCACCTTGAGAATTCTCAATGAGGTACTACTAAGTAGCACAGATTGATGCTAGAGTCATAGTTTTGTTAATTTAATGGAGCCAAAATCCTGAGCAGAAAGCATTTTATGAGTTTTTTTTAAATTAATTAATTTGCAAGCAGAGAGAAAGGGAGAGAGAATGGGCATGCCAGGGCCTCTAGCCCCTGCAAATGAATAATTTGGGACTGATGAGGTAATAGTGGTAGCAAGCAGAAGGGACTTGCATCATTGACTAGAGGCAGGGAGAGGAGGAAGTTCAGTAGTGTTGGTCATCCTGGGCTGGTTCTAGGGTAATGCTATTGACAAATCCTCCCTTGTGCTTACATTACACACTTCATGAAACTACTCAGAATGAGGTGACTGAGGCATTTTCTAACATTTCTTTTGTCTAGCCATGGCGTTATCCTAGGTGAATCACTTCTGGATTAATAATCTTGTTTGTAAAGATTAATAATCTTGTCTGTTTATAAGTCTTGGATATTGATCTTAAGCACCTTTTCCCATTTGAAAAAATGTGTTCTACAAAAAAGAATGTCTCAAAATTTACTAGGTTAGTATATATAGAGAGAAGAAAAAACCCTTTTGTCAATGCTCATGGTGTTATGAAATATTCTTTTCACTGAACAAACCTGTGTGTTACCAGGTAGAGCATTAGAAATGGCCCAGAGGCAGATTCAAGGATAAATCCTTACTTATGTTAGTAATTGGACCTCTGGTCAACAGTGGTGGGGCAGAGGCACTACTCCAAGCTACTATAGCCTGCAGCCTGGACTTGCCTTAATCCTTTGAGGATCCTTGACTTTGTTGCAGGGGGCTGGAGAGATAGCTCAGTGGTTAAGGCACCTGCCTGCAAAGCCTGATGATCAGGGTTTGATTCCCCAGTACCTATGTAAAGCCAGATGCACAAGGTGGCTTTGTGTCTGGAGTGGCTAAAGGCCCTGGTGCTCCCATTCTCTCTGCCCCTTTTCTCCTCCTCCTCCCTCTCTTCCCGTCTCCTCCCCTCCTCTTCCCCCTCTTCCCTCTTCTCTGTCTCTTCTCTTTGCAAATAAATATTTTTTAATAAAAGAATTTCAGAATAAACCAGTATGAAGCAGAATTGGGATTTATTAAAAGGAAGTTTTGAATACAGAATTTAGAGTAGGGTAAGAGAGGTATTCAAGGAAAGAAGGCAGCGCAGCCAAAGCATGGGTGTGGGACTCTCAGAAGAGTCAGTCTTCATTGTCCTTAAAATAGCCTTAATCTAGGCCTTTGAAGTTACTATCTTTAAAGGGTTGCTAAAAATTTTTTTAATGAGATCACAGGATAGTACCAGACAGGATTACACTTAGTAAATGCAGGAAGTTATGTCTTTAATAGCTTTGTGGGTCTTAGGGAACCGAGGCCCCCCACCCAAGGTCATGCTCAGGCCTTAAGCCTATTTTAACATTATTTGAAAATATTTTTGTATCAAAACAGTATTGTCCCTATGCTGGCAACCTTCACAGCAGATGTTAACTGTGTTGGAGTGTGTCTTGATTCTTAGCTGTTGAGGCTTCAGCTAGACTTCCCAAGTTCCCATACTTTTCCAGTCTTTCTAGCCACCGCCTCACACCCTGTGTTGTGTTGAGTTAGCCTTATTTCTGGTAGCTTTTGGTCTGTCAAGGTGAAAATCATGAGACCGAATCAAATGGAATCATGAGTGTAGGTAGGTGTTGGAGTTTCAAATGATGTGTAAACAAGGTGCCCTAGATTGAGTTGAGAGCCAGGAGCTCTGGGAAGCAGAGCACAGCCTGCTCCCCAGAGCTCTGCCGCCCCCTAGTGGGAGCTGTGTTAGTCCATTTGCTCCTGCTGTGCCATGTGCTGCCTTCTTTACTGCCTGCCTCTCCCTGCCCGGAGCAGGTGGACAGAGCCCTTATGTGTGTGGTACCACTTGGTTGCTTAAACACTGCAAATTTATTCTGTCACTGTTGAGGAGCTGAGAAGTCTGAATCAGAGCGTAACCAGGGCCACACTATCTCCAGAGACTCCAGGAGAGAATCTGCTGTCACTTCCTGCTTCCAGAGGCTACTGAGGTCTCTCCACCTGGTGTTTCTGTGGCCCTGCTCTCTTCTTTGTATCTCTGAAGACACTGATTCATTGGACTTAGGGCACATTGGATAATTCAAATGATCTCATCTCAGGATCCTTTTCCCAAATAGGGCCAGTCACATTCATAGATTGTATAGATTGAATATGTCAGGGGGGCTACCAGTCACCCCAGTTCAGGTCTTAGTACCCTTTCTTTCCATTGTCTTTGTATCTTTAAATTCCCACTGCTGCCCGCTGTTACTCTGAACACACCAGTGTCCCTTTCATTCCAGACGTTGGCCTGTGTGGAACCAGCTTGCATCATGGTAAAGTTTATAAAATGGAAAACTTGAGGACATAAACACTGACTAGCACTTCACTAGCAGCAACATTTCATCTTGCAAGATGTCTAAAATGTTAAGGCTGTCCCGGTTACTTTTTACCTCTCCGCAGGTCTCCTGGATAACCCCGAGCTTCGCGTGGTCCTTGTCTTTGGCTACAATTGCTGTAAGGTGGGAGCCAGTAACTACCTGCAGCGAGTAGTCAGCACTTTCAGTGACATGAACATCATCTTGGCTGGAGGCCAGGTGGACAACTTGTCATCACTGACTTCTGAGAAGTACGTGTGGTTTGCTCTGGATCCTTCTGTGCGTGAATGGAAATGGAGTCACTTCTTAAAGAGCTGCTCGTTGATCAGCTTGTTCCAGTACAACTCCAGTACAAGCCTGCTCGTCTTTATTGTCCTTTAAGAACTTCTTAGCTACAGCCATACTCTTCTGAAGATTGATTTTTCTCATTACCCATTGACCTTTTCTTTAATGACTCTGGCATTCGCCGTGACCTTAAGATGTCACTTCTGCAAAGAAATCACAAGTGAGGTTAAAATAAAAGCAAAGATGGCTTTCATCTGAGTGTGGAATAGATTTGCTAATGGGGATAGAGGTTCAGTTAGAAATCAAAGTATGTTGTCAAAAGGAAAAGACTGGCTTTTTAAAGGGAAAAGGTTACAGTAGGGCGAGGTGAAGTAACTTGTTTTAAATAGTTTTCATTTAGCCCTGTTATGCAAGTATTTTGAATGAGTTTAAAGTGACACTGGGATCTGTCCATATATTAAGCTGGATATCATTACAGGTTAGGAAACTTGCAGTGGAATCTTATAAGCACTTTTTTTTTTTTTTTTTTGAGAGAGAGAGAAAGAATGGGTGCACCAAAGCCTCTTGCCACTGCACACAAATTCCAGATGCATGCATCACTTTGTGCCTGGCCTTATGTGGGTACTGGGGATTTGGAACCCATAATAGTAGGCTTTGTAAGCAAGCACCTTTAACCACTGAGTCATCTCTCCAGCCCCCAAGCACAGTCTTTACAAATAACATTACTTGGAGGTTGACGATTGAGGAATTTGTGTCTGTGAGGCAGACTGCAGCCTCACATATTGATTCCTGAGGCTCACAGAGAAACTGCTTTCTCTTGACCAAACTATAGTCATCATAAAAATCTTCCCCACTTCCCTGTTTCCCTGGTAAAACTTATCAGAGCCTCTGAGATAAGCTCAGTGTTCTAGAAATCTCCTGGTGGGGATCAGAATACTTGGGGAAGTTCTCCAGGCTTTTTCTCCACAGAGCATATGACAGCTGCCTTGCTGGCACTTCTTTGCATACATTTTTGGAAATTCTGTAATAGATCTTTTGAAAGGCTTTTGTAAAAAAATACTTATTTGTAAGCAGAGGGAGACAGCATATGGGCGCATAAGGGCCTTCAGCCACTGCAAATGAACTATTCCAGATGCATGTGGCACTTTGTGCATCTGGCTTACGTTATAGGTACTGGGGAATTGAACCCCAGTCTTTCAGCTCTGGAGGCAAGAACCACTAAGCCATCTCTCCAGCCCCGAAAGGCTTTTTCAGGCTCAAAAAATGGTAGCTCTTTGCTTTGCATTACTGATAAGCACATGTCACACAGACCAAAGAGGAAGTTAATAAAAGAGAGCTGCAGCAAAGGGATCTGTCCCTCTCCAGGGGTTTTGCCACCGGTCAGTCTTAGTCACTTAACCTTCTGAGAGTCAGTGTCCTGCTAACCCAGAGAAATCTTGCCTATGTGATAGAACCAGGCGCTGAAAGTAGGCGTGTAAAGCACTTCTCTCCCAGTGGGTACTCACATATGTGCTCTATAGCTATTAATAACATGTTTTCTTTGGGAAGGGTAAAATATTTCATTTAAAAAGTGAATATAAATGTAAAGAAAACAGGAGTGCTTACCATTAGGTCCAGCCAAATTCTGGACTCAGCAGTGTAAACAAGACAAAAAGCACTGTAACCATCTTTCCATAAAGGAATCGTACAGCTCAGAATTACAGAGTTAGAAATTATCCTCTGTGATTAGATTTTCAATATATCTTCTTTGGAATTTGGCAGCCTGAAGGGTGAGGGGAAACACCATGATGTAAAAGAACCAAGGCTCTTTAAGTAGATATCTTGGGTTGGGGGTGTGCTCGGTGGTAGAGGGCTTGCCTAACATGTGTGGGGTCCTGGGTAAGATGGCTGTGTTATCTTGATCTGCCCTCTTTAAGTACATTGATTTTAACAGTTTAGTTTTTGCTCCTTGTAATGGCCCTCTTAGGAGGGTGAGTCTCAGACTAAGTCGCTAAGGGCAGCATCTCTCTCCTCCCCCAGCGAATCAGAGAGGAGTTTATATTTTGAATTTTGTTTCCTCGTGGGCTGATGCTTTTCTGACTTTCTTGTCCAGGAACCCTGTGAATATTGATGCCACGGGCGTGGTTGGGCTATCGTTCAGCGGGCACCGGATCCAGAGCGCCACAGTTCTCCTCAGCGAGGATGTGAGCGACGAGAAGACAGCCGAGGCTGCCATGCAGCGCCTCAAAGCGGCCAGCATCCCGGAGCTGAACACCATTGGCTTCATGTTCGCGTGCGTAGGCCGGGGCTTTCAGCATTACAGAGCCAAGGGGAACGTCGAAGCTGATGCGTTCAGAAAGTTCTTTCCTGGTGTCCCCTTGTTCGGCTTCTTTGGAAATGGAGAGATCGGCTGTGACCGGATAGTCACTGGGAACTTCACCTTGAGGAAATGTAATGAGGTGAAGGAGGAGGACCTGTTTCACAGCTACACAACCATCATGACGCTCATTCACCTGGGCTCGTCTAAGTAAGCCAGCTGTTAATGTGGCTTTCTCAGTAGGTCACTTGGGGGTTGCCTTTGCCAAAACATGTATTTTAAAACCAGTCCTAGCTGTCTGTTTTGTAGTCTGGAGTAATGCGCCAAGATCATAGTGGGATAAGTTTTAATATATCAGATGGACAACTTTATATACAGCACAGACCTGGAACTGAGAGGTTTGTGTCGGACACAAGCAAACTAGTTACGGTTGGATATACGACTGCCTTGTAAGACTTTGAACAGTCTTCCTGGGCTGCAGTTCACCATTGCAATGGAGATTTAAGACATTCCTTGTCTACCTCATTGGTAGATGAGCTTTTAGCAAAATCATAACTTTTTCTTCCTTCAAGAAGAAAAATGTATAGATGGCTTGAAGTCTTTTTCTGCTTTTCAATTTTACCAGTTTTTCTTTAGCAGCTCTAACAAATACTACTGACTTTTTACTTATTGATAAAATGTAAAGAAATATTTTTGTTTTGGTACTCCAAAATAGTTCTATCCGATAAAGTGCCAGTCTTGATAGTATTTTAAAAACAAAAATCTTAAAAATACCATTTTCCTCTTTCTGTCCATAAGGAAATAGTAAGGGAATAATCTTTTTTCTTGTAATTCTGTGTGCCTCACTGGCAGAAAATTATGTCACCATATTTTGATTTTGTACCAATAAAACATGAAAACCTCATTGCCATAGTGTTTTACATTTCATTGCTTTTGGTGAGTGAAGGCAGGATGTGAGCTAGTATCTGTCAGTGAAAGCCTGGAGCAGTGGAGAGGTGCGCAGACACCAGCTTTCCCTCAGCATCTATTCTTTTCACATCGTGATGGAAATGGGCAGAGGTCATATCTCAGTGTCCCTCAAAGATGATGCTGTCGTCTGGCTGCCTGGTAGAAGGTAAGTCCTTTAAAATGGCATGGCGACTGTTCGGCTCTTATCCTGTTGCTTGGGGTATGGATCAGTCATGAGTCATCAGGGATCCACTGTGGATCCTGGGTCCCTATAAGCTTTGTTGAAGTAATCATAATCAACCTGGACTGCCTCTTCCCAGACCTTCAGAGAACAGAAAGGAACGTCAGCTTGCTTACGCCACCTTTTCCCTCCAAGGTCTTTGTTGTAAGATATCCTTATAGGGTAACTGGTGAATGGCGTTTTGTAATGGTCAAGAGTGCTAACAGAGCTGGGCAGAGTAGCAGAGGTAGGATTGCCATGAGTTCAAGGCCACTCTGAGACTACATAGTGAATTCCAGGTCAGCCTGGGCTAGAGTGAAATTGTACCTTGGAAAAAAGAAGAAAAAAAAAGTTTGTACTAACAAGACAGTGGACACCTTGCAAGGGAAGTAAAATCAAATGTATTAGTCTTGCTTTCTATTTTTATCATTTTTAAATTTTATCCCCTTGATGTATACCTGTGTGTGTGCGCGTGTGCGTGTGCGTGCACGCGCGAATACTTTAAAAGGTTCTTTTATGGTTATTAAAATTTTAGTTCCTGAGCAAAGTCCAAAGAAAAGTTTGGTTGTGAGAATTTTTAATCCGTATTTCTCTTGAGCCATTTCTGTTCATTTTTAACTTTTTTTTCATTTGGTATTGGTATGCATTATCAATTAAACAGTACCTCAAATTCTAGTCCTCGACTATACTTATTTAGTATGGAAGGGAACTATAAATTCTTTATCCCTGGTGTTAGAGTTGGTTGGATAATAGATTTTTAAAACTGACATATGAACAAAATGAACCTGAGAAGAAAATGGATTTTTTTTCCAAATCAGAACTTATAAAGTGTGTTGTAGGATGATTATACTGTTTGGCACTGTTATGGGGACACAACTATGTTCAACAGACACAGGACCCAAGCTACCCAACAGGAGAAAGTTGTTTTCACATGATTCCTATGTTCAGGTAACTTCACCAGATGGAAAGTGTTGTAGTCTTGTTGCTGTGACAACCCAACCAAAAGCAGCTTGATGGGAAGAACGGGCTTATTTTGGCTTACAGATTTGAGGGGAAGCTTCATGATGGCAGGGAGTACGAGCAGAGGGTGGACATCACCTCCACCACAGCACTGCAAACAGCCGCAGGAAGGTGTGCCAAAAGCTGGCAAGGGGAAGCTGGCTCTAATCCCCATAAGCCCATCCCCAACAACACAACTTCAAGATTCCAATTCCAAACTAGTCATCAGCTGGGGATCAAGCATTCAGAACACATACTTTTGTGGGAGACACCTGGCTCAAACTGTCACAATCCACCCTTGACCCCCACAAACTAATACTCATACATGATGTAAAATGCACTGCATTCAGCTCAACTCCAAAAGTCCCCACAGGTTTTAATCCTTATGATACTCAAAACATCTTTCAATTGAGCCATAATACCCCCCTCTCCCAAACCCTCTTAGTGTCACAGAACATTCACACTACAGAAGATTGCATTGGGCATAGAAAAAAAAAAATTGAACCAATACAAGATTTAAAACAAATATGGCAAACATCAAACTCTGTAACTCCAAGTCCAATAATTCTCTCTGGAGTTCTAATTCCGCCCCTCCAGCTGGGCTACTCACAGTCCTGGAGAACTTCATCCAGTGCTGGCAGCTCTCCTTGGTAGTCATCCCATAGTCCTGGCAGCTTCACTGGGTCTCCACTGCAACCCACATCCTCATAGCACCATGGGGCCTTTAGGCAGGTAATCCAACACGCCTACTTCACACTGCCCATGGCCATTTCCAAAACACCGTGTTGCAAACCCAATGACCCTCTCTTCCTGCATCTGTTATATTCCATAGTTCCAGGTGGGCTACCAACTTGTTCATCTAGAGGCGAACAAAGCTTTGAAGAGCAGGAAAACCATTCAGGCCCCTTCAAGAGTCCCATTCTTCCTGCTGTCCCAATGCAGATCACCTGGCCCAATATCAATGGTTGTCATCTCTTACACTGCAGCTGCACAAACAGTTTCAGCCCAGAGATTTCATTTCTTTCTGTGCCATCTCCGTCTGCTCACACCAGTCCATTTCTATGTAAAGCAACCCTGCACAAATTCTCAGGACAAAGGCAGGCAAAACACAGCAAGCCTCTCACTGCCTCCAGGCAAGTCCTGACAAAAGTTTTTTCTCACCCTCTTAAGCCAAACCACAGTCCATAGTCCTTATTGCATTCAGGTCTTCCAACTCTGACCAGAAAAATCCATCAAGCTGTACTCACAGCACTGCAAGGTGTCTCTTAGGCCAAGGTTTCAAATCCTCCCACATTCCTACTGCAAATCTGCTCCAAAAGGCCAAAGCCACAGAATCAGGGTTTATCAACAAGGACAGATACCACTCTGGTACCCAAACTGTTATTTTTAGTCAGCTTTCTCGTTGTTGCAACAAAGCCCAACCAAAAGCAGTTTGTGGAGGAAATGAATTTATTTTGGTTTACAGACTGAGGGGAAGCTGAAGCTCCGTGATGGCTGGGAAAACTACAGCATGAGCAGAGGGTGGACATCACCTCTGCCCCAGCAGGGCAGTGGCAGGAAGGTGTGCCAAAAGCTGTCAAGGGGAAGCTGGCTATAACCCCCCATAAGCCCATCCCCAAGATATCTTCAACAAGGTTTCAATTCCAAAATTGCCATCAGCTGGGGATCAAGCATTCAGAACATATGCGTTTGTGGGGGACACCCGGATCAAACCATCACAAAAAGCAAACTGGAGAAATTGTCCCAACCTAACCAATTAATGTTGCCAAATCATGCACTAAAAATTACAACTTTCGGGTGTGGTAGTTCTTGCCTGTAATGCCAGGAGGCTGAAGTAGGAGGACCACTGAGCTTGAAGCCAGCCTGGGCTACAGTGAGACCCTGGCTCAAAAAAACAAAAACAAGAATTACAGGCTATGTAAGGAGAATAGGTTTGGAACTTAGTAACCTGTGCAGTAAGAATAACAATCCTGATTTTTATTCTGTTATTTGCATTGAAACTTCATATTTTTCAGCCTGGCTTATGTTTCTTCTTTTGAGATTTCTGATCCTTGAAATAAATTGTCTTATTAATATTAAAAATATTATGGAAGGAAAAGATGATAACAACGAAACAAATCAGAGACTAATTGAGAGGAGGGGGAAGAGAGATGGGGGAGGGTGAGGAAGGAATCATAATGGCTTATGATCTATGATTATGGAAGCTATCAATTAAAAATTTTAAAGTGGAAAGCCGGGCGTGGTGGTGCACGCCTTTAATCCCAGCACTCGGGAGGCAGAGGTAGGAGGATCGCTGTGAGTTCGAGGCCAGCCTGAGACTCCAGTGAATTCCAGGTCAGCCTGAGCTAGAGTGAGACCCTACCTCGAAAAACCAAAAAAAAAAAAAAAAAAATTTTTTTAAAGTGGAGAAAGTGGGAAAAAATATTATATTGGTCTGGGGAGATGGCTCAGCGGGCTAAGGCACTTGTTTGCAAAGCCTGACATCCTGGGTTTGATTCCCTAATACCCACGCACAGTCGGATGCACAAAGTGGTGCTTGTGTTTGGAGTTAGTTTGCAGTTGTAAGAGCCTCTGGTGAGCCTGTACCTTGTCTCTCTCACTCTCTCAAGTAAATATTTAAAAATGGGATTTAGTTGTCTCCATCAACCAGTGCTTTTTCCTAACCTTCAGTCCTTGCTGCTTCCCGGATAGCTGAACATAGCAAACGTGAGTGAGTCCCTCAACCACCCATTTAAGGTCTTCATGTAAGGATTCTCTCTAGTTGTGAGAAGGCTTGTCCCTTGATTCCTCCCTGCTGTCGTGCTGGGAGAAGTCATGCTGGGCCCCTGCACCTGCATCGCGTGCTGACCTGCCCAGCACATGCGCCTTTCAGCAGACCAGGCCACCTGGTGACTTGACAGTGTGCTGAGTCCTGTACTTAAGGAAAGAAGCATTAAACCTTTAATTTCCTTTACCTTACGATGTTTCCTTTCCTGCTTTTGTGACATGAAAGCAATACTGTGCGTCAGTGTTCTCCAGGACCTGTGGAAACAAGGTGAGATCTGTCCATTTCACATTCCTTTATATGCTTACCTCATATGCCCACCTCTCAGCTCACACACGTAAACCACAGCTTCTGTGTGTGATCTGCCCATCAGCTTATTCACACATGTAAACCACAGCTGTGTGTGTGTATGAAGCCTTGAGGGGAACTGAACATAACCCATCCGACAATGCCAGCAGCTCGCCCCGCTCCATTTCCCAGCAATGCCCCCGTTCTAGACTCACAAGTTCCCCAACCCTGCTTCCTTTCCGCCCTTGTTACCTGTTAGCTGAAGTTCTAACAGGCTTGGCAGGCCTTCTAAGCTCTACAGAATTCCCAAGGGCTGGCTGAGGGGAGAAGCTGTTGAAGTGACCCACTACCAACAGACAATAATATATGGCCAAAAAAAAAAAAATTAAATAAGGACTTGGAAAAAAAAATCCTCTGGGTTTGGTGGCTCATGCCTTTAATACCAGCACTGAGACCCTACCTCAAAACAACAAAAATCCTGTGCACAAAAACTGCATCAGCCAGTGATCCCTGAAGATTGTACCCATATCCACGGACGCCTAAGTGTGTTCCCAAAAATAGGACTTGGGAAGGCACGCTGGGAATTTGAATTCAAATCCCAAGCCCCTACCTAAAAAGTTGGGCTTGGTGGTGTGTACCAGTAATCCCAGTGCTGGGAAGGTGGAGACGGAATCCCTGGGGCTTCCTAGCTGGATCAGTGAGCACCAAAGCCGGAGAGTGACTGAGGGAGACACGCCATTTATCTGACCCTCTACATGTAATCCATTCACCCGCTGCTGGATGCTTGGGTTGCTTCCTCTTCTGGGCATTCCGAGTGATGCCACTGAGGGTGTGCATACAACCATCTGTCCGTTTGTTCACCCCAGGATGAAACTGTCCGATAGTGGTAATTCTGGGCTGCTTTTTATTTATTTATATATATATATTTTTATTGTTGAGGTAGGGTCTCACTCTAACCCAGGCTGACATGGAATTCACTATGGAGTCTCAGGGTGGCCTTGAACTCATGGCAATCCTCCTACCTCTGCCTCTGAGCGCTGGGATTAAAGGTGCGTGCCACCACACCCGGCTGGGATTGCTTTTTTAAATTACTTTAGTGTACTGAATGATGGTTTTCATTATGATGTTTCATACATATCTATCATGTGCTCTGTGAAAATTTGTACATCA
>PVHP010002285.1:0-29953 GCA_004024765.1 Zapus hudsonius
AAAGAATGGGCTGGTCTAGGAGCCTTAGCAGCTATTCTAATAATTATGTCCTTGGTTTTCTTATGGTGTATTTGCAGAATGCAAAGGTCACAAAAACGGAATGCAGCCATGGTTATCCAAGCCTTTTCAGCCATAGAAGCAGGACAGTCTCCTCATATTTGGCTAGCTGCCATAAAGCAGTGATGTTATGAAAGAACGATATTTTTCCCTTATCTGTGACACTATGCTGAATCGGTAGTCAGAGACGGGTAAGTCCCATGAGGTTACATATCAACCTAAGACAGGGTTCTGACGTCTGGAGGTCAGAATGCCAATGACGGGTAAGAATGTAATCAGTCATGGGCAACCTAAGACAGACACGATTCCAAGTCCAGATGGGAAAAAAATTGCTGGCAGCCCTTTGATGCATTTGATTTTTAAAACTAAAAAGGGGGAACTGTAGTGAGCCGTTCCTGTGAGGTAAGGGGGTGGGGCGGCCCGGCCCCATTCCCGGGGCCGTGTCCTGCCACTCCTATCTACTGGACGCCATGTGGTCCTCTTCTTTGTTTGAGAGCCTGCTGACCACACCTGTAAGATGGCGCTGGTTTCTGCTCCCTACCTCCACGGAGGTATGCATTCCAGGGGATTATTAATTCCTTGTATGGAAATGGCTTAATGCCTGGCATGCTTCCATGTATATGGACCAATTGTATGTAATGCTGATAGGTTGTAGTTTGACTTAAAAATCCCTGCACATCCTGAGCGTGAGAAGAGAGAAGAAGAAAGGAATAAGAAAGGAAGAAGAATGAAGAAGTAACTAGTAAGATTGTAACTTGCAAGGTCTCCTGAATAAAATTGCTGCAGAGAAGAACTCGTGGTCGTGTTCTTTCTTGCTGGTCAAGCTAGGACGCGACAACCAAACATTTACCAGGTAGACAAGAGGCTTATAAAGATTTCTTCAAAGTACCCTGAGGTTTCAAAAAGTACCAATAATGCAGCCATAAGTAAATGACTTTTTAAAAGGTCAAGGCCAATATGATCCCACTTCTTAGAATAAGTTCCTTGCCAATATCATTATGAGGTAAAACAATGACTACCAGTTAGACCAAAGGAGACTCTGTGCCAATCATAACTGTCAAGCACTACAGGTGTCATCCGTGAGTCCAAATAATGAAGTGCTTCCTCAAAGTACAGTAGGACTTGGGGTATTGCATATGTGTTAGGAATGCACACATAAAAAAGTTCAAACTATGCTGTTTACGCACTCACACATACACACATATATGTATATATATGCAACTTTTTTTTTACTGACAGGATTAGATAACCAACAAAGTTAGAAGCTTTTGCAGGAGACACTGCTGCATACATCTCCCACAATGTCAAGCATAAGCCCTGGAGACAGCCACCCTGTCAGAAACACAGCTCCAATACACAGTCAGCCATGTGATCTGGAATAAGCTGCAGCAGCTTCAACTTCTAATTCATAATGGTGTGAAAATAGCACTCATCTCATGGGACTGCTATGGGGCTTGAACAAAAGTATTTGGTACATGTAGGCTACGATAAATATTAACCTACTTTCATTTATCCTTAATATTCCAAACAGATGTGTGTGTATAATAAGAGACTGCAGATACAGAACGATCATATTCTACTAGCAAATATTACAATACAATAATCTATCCCATTGTAGAATGTATCTAGGTAAGGATGTAAGATTCAATTAGTACCTTTTATCTAACTTACCACATTAAAATCTAAATTTTTTTCAATCCATGATTTTGCCTCTTGAAATTCATTTTTCATTCCCATAATGAAAAGTGTATCCAGGGCATCTACTATAGTTGCTCCTTTGATGTTACCTGAAAATAACGAAAATAGTTCTTCAGTAAAACATCTGACACATATATTCATGAAGATTGACCACACCTAGGAAAAAAGGGTAATTCTCAATTTATTGATAAATATTAATACTGATCATTCTAAAATTATATCATAACAAGAATTTTTTTAAATGCATCTGACCAAACTTGAAATTATCCCAGGTTACAAGATGATACACTGATCTTTAATGTTTGTTTGGAGTTTTAAAAAATAAACTTCTTAGAATTTCACTTGTGCTTGTTCTATTTCTCTGGAAGAGAAGAATGAACGTAAAGCAAAAAAGCAATGCATTTAGTAATTTTCATGTAACTACACTTAACTCCACTTGTGCAGACCATCTAAATGTAACTGCTAGGTCTCGGATTACTGTGCCAGCACTAGGAAATCATTGTAGTAATCCCTTTCTCACCTGAGGGCAGCATGTGGATTCCTGAAGCAGCAGAGAGCCCTGACATTCATACCTGCCAGCTCATTTTCCCCACTAACACACAGGCTTTGTCCTCTCAGCCTTAGCATTTATGTGTGTGGCTGTAACTTTTGCAGTGTGTGGTGTGACAGAAAAGCTAGTGCAAGATTTCCTTTTCCTTCTCCTTCTTCCCAATTTCATGGACAGAACTCATTCTTATTCTGACACTTAATCACCTCAGCAAATGATTTCCCTGCCCTCTTCCTGTAATCAGTTTAGAATCTGGCATTTTCACTTTTAAAGGAAACACTTGGGTTTCTCTTTGGATATCCAAATGGTAAGCATCACTACTCTTGTATTTGGGGGTATTAGTGAATATGGGTTACCTGCACACAAATCATATACACCATGAATCATGAGCTATGATGACAATCAAGTGACTGTTAAGTACTGCCTATGGCTACTGGAATGACTCGCATCCAATGCAGTGTAGGGTGAGAAGGTCTCAAGATTTCCCAACAACTACTTAGAATGGTACAGTTTAAACTTAGAAATTATTTACTTTTGGAATTTTCCTCTTAACATTTTCAGATTGTTCAGGGACCTGAAATCCAGAAAATAAAACCATGAGTAAAGATGGGAGTATTGTACTTTGAAATAAAATTCCACCTTTCTATGAAACCTTGAAGGATTCCAACTATCTTCCTTTGCCTAGCTAGGTCAGGCAGTTTGATTTCCTCTAACTCCCACAACATGGAGATTACACACTGCTCAGCACTCATCAATTTCTGTCTTATAATTACCAAAGTCCATCTCTTTGAACCTGTAAACTTCCTTAGAACAGAGAAATTATGCTTTGTTAATTTCCACATTCTTCATGGTTCCCTGTGTAAATGAAGAGCTGTGGAAGCCTGGGTACCACACTTAAAAAGTCAATCCACAGCGGTAAATACAAATGAACCTCATTTTACTGCCATGTGCTCTCCAAATAATGAATTGAGAAATTTTAGAAAATAAGAAACAATAGAACATTAAAACACTCAGCTTTCAAAAATAAATGAAGCTAAATCTTCCCTGATGATAGGAAAATTTTCATTTCACAACATAGTTCATTATAATTTAATGATCAATAAAATTATTTGAGGTGGAGCTATGACACAGAACAGAAACTTTTAGAGCCACATTTTGAAGTATGATACAGAACGCCACTGCTCAAGTACAAAAAGCATCTCTGGGAGGTGAAGTTTTACTTGAAATCATTTTTCTCTGAAATCCCAAAATGATAGTTTTAAGTTTCTAATTTAAAGTGGAACCAGAAGATGGTGAATTTTTGCTTTTTATATTGATTATAGCATTGGGTTGAATTTGATTTTATAGTAAGAGGTTGTGGTTGTATGAATGTATGGCCCCATAGACTCACTCATGTGTTTCATAAAATTGAGCTTGCAACTTGGGCCCCTAGCAGGAAGATTCCCTGCTACAGGGGGTGTCACTGGGGGTGGGTTCTGAAGTCCAGCTCTACTAGGTGTGTTCATAGAAGTCGGAGTTCTGGAAGTTTTGTGGTGCAGGCTATTGGTGTTGTCTCTCTACTTGGATCTATGAAAGGTATAGAGCCTGTTCTTCTGACATTGATGGTGTTCTCCTGAATTCCATAAGCCTGTAATAAACCCCTTTACTCCCATAAGCTGTGTCTGGTTGGATGTTTGTCCAAGCAATGAGAAGCTGACTGTAACAGTGGCATTATATTCTTTTTTTCTTTATTAATAACAGGAATCAAGTTTCAGTTAGCCCTCTTCCTCCTGTCCCCCAAGTCTCTGCCCACAATACATTGCTTTAACCCTCCTAGTATTCACCCTTTGATTTGCAGAGCGCTTAAGATCTCCTGCTTTCCCTACCTTTCTCTCTATGAGTCCCTATTATCCTTCATCTCATGGGACCTTTTCTAGTTCCCTGGTATCTACACACTCTCACTCCCACAATAACACACATATATAAAGGTTCCATGCTAGAATGCCCATGCAAGACAATATGCAATATTTGTTTTCCTGTGCCCGACTTACATCACTTAATATAACATTTTTCAGTAAATTTCATTTTTCTTTATGGATGTATAGAATTCCAATATACATATATATGTACCACATTTTCATTATCCATTCCACTGATGAACATCTAGGCTAAGTCTTTTTCTTTGCCATTGTGAAGAGAGCAGCAATGAACATGGACAAATAAGTGTCACTGTGGTAGGGTCAGAGTCCTTAGATATATGCCCAGGATTGATAGAGCTATATTGTAGTTCTAATTTTAGTTTTTTGAGAAACACATACACTTACTTCTGTATTGGCTCCACCACTGTCCAGTGATAGTTCCTCTATCTCAACACACTCAAAACCATTGGTTGTTTTCTTGATGGAAGTTTTTCTAACACAGGGGAGATGAAATCTCAAAGTTTTAAATTGGTATTTCCGTATCTCAGGATGTTGAATTTTTTAAAATGTAGTAGCAATTTGTAAATCTTCTCTGAAGACCCTCAGTTTAGTTTTTCAGCCCATTATTTGATTGGGCTATTTGTTTTGGTGTTGTTTCATAGTTTAAAAAAACTTATTTATTGTTAATAATTAGATACATTGTATAAGCAAGTCTTGTTGATGGTACCCCCACTTCCCTCCTCCCTATCCCCAACCTGCTGAGGGTCCTCCTCAGTAGGATTGCTGGAACGGTCCATGAGATAGGGGGTTATGAATTGTATAAGCAGTAGGCAGTTTTGTGTGTGGGTGTTGTTGTTTTTGTTTCAGTTTTTGAACTCTTTGTATATCCAGATACTAACCCTCTATCCAATGTATAGCTGGTGAAGATTTCCTCCCATTCTATAGACTGCTTCTTCACTTGTTTAACTGTTTCCTTTGATATATAAAAGGTTTTTTTTTAATCTCATGAAGTCCCATTTATTGATTGCTGACTTTATTTTCTGGGTGAACTTATTTAGAAAGTTCTTCCTCATTCCTATATCTTGAAGAGTTGTCCCTACTTTTTTCTCAATAAGTTTCAGAGTTTCATGTCTCAAGGTAAGATCTTTCATCTATTTGGAGTTAGCTGATTTTTTGTATGGTGAGAGATAAAGACCTAGTTTTATTTTTTTACATGTGGATATCCAGTTTTCCCAGCACTATTTGTTAAAGAGGCTGCTTTGCTGCACTGAGTAAAAACCAAGTAATAATAGCAGGATCTTCTCTTCTGTTCCACTGATTTCATTGTCTGTTTTTGTGACAGTACCATGCTATTTTAGTTACTATGGTTCTGTAATATGGCTCAAAATCAGTGAAATCAGTTATGGTAATACCTTCCACAGCTTTCTTAGGTTATCCAAGGTCTTTGGTATCTCCAAATTAATTTTAAGATTTTTTTCTATTTCTGTGGAATTTTCATGGGGATTGCATTGAATCTGCAAATTGCTTTTGGTAAGATAGCCATTTTCCTTATATTGATTATTCTAATCCTGAACATGGAAAATCTTTCCATCTCCTAATGTCTTCCTCAATTACTCTCTTCAGTGTTTTAACGTTTTTATTATAAAGGTTGCTCACTTCCTTGGTTAGGTTTATTCCTAGGGTTTTTGGTTTTGAGGCTATTGTAGTTGGTTGGGAGTGTTTTCCTCATTTCTTCCTCGGCTTGCTTGTTATTGGTATATAGGAAGACTATAGATTTCTGTGTGTTAATTTTGTAACCTGCCAATTTGCTGCAAGTATTTATCAGTTCTAAGTTTTATGGTGGAGCCTTTAAGGGCTTATGTATAAAATTGCATCATCTTCAAATAATGATGCTTTGACTTCTTCCTTCCCTACTTGTACCCTTCTTATTCACTTCTTTTGTCTTACTGCACTAGCTAAGACTTCCAGCACTATATTAAATAAGAAGAAAGTGGACACCCTTCTCTTGTTCCTTTTGTGGAAATGTCTTGAGGTTTTCCCCTTTTAGTATAATGTTAGCTGCTGGTTTGTCAGAGCATGTTCCTTTTTATACTGACAAATGTTCTTTCTATGCTTAGGTTTCTCACAACTTATAACATGAAGGGATGTTAGAAGAGATGTCAAAAGCCTCTTTTGCATCAGTCAAGATCATGTGATTTCTGTCCCTGAGTCTACCTAGGAAAACATATTACATTTTTGACTTTGGGTATGCTGAATCACCCTGCTATTCTGGAATAAAGTCAACTTGATCCTGAAGGATGATCTTTATGATATATTCTTACATTCTGTTTTCAAGTATTTTTTGAGAATTTATGCATCTATGTTCATCAGAGAGATTGTTCTATAATTTTCTTTTTTCCATTTGTATCTTTGGGTATTATAGAATACTGGCTTCATAAAAGGAATTTGGTAGTATTCTTTCCCTTCCTGTTTTATGAAATGATTTGAGAAGTCTTGGTATTAGATCTTCTTTGAAGACCTGGTAGAATTCAGTTGTGAATCCATCTGCTCTTTGCCTTGTTTTAGTCAGGAGACCTTTTTACTCTCATTGCTTCCTATAGAACCTATAGATCTGTTGAAGTCACTTAAATCTCTTCTTAGTTTAATTTGGGGAGGACATATGCATATATAAGTTGATCCATTTCTTTCAGATTTTCCAATTTTATGCAGCTTATGCTTTTAAGATATGTTCTAACGATTTTCTCAGTGCATGTTGTAATGCCCCCCCCCCTTCATCACTAATTTTATTAACTTGGGTCTCACACTTTCTTTTAGTTTGGCTAGAGGCATGTCAATCATACTTATCCTTTCAATAAACTAATTCTTTGATTCATTGATTTTTTGTAGCTCTTTCTCATTTTCATTTCATTAATTTCTGTACTGATTTCAATTATTTCTTTCTGCCTACTAATGCTGGGTTTGGCTTGCTTTTACTTCTCCAAAGCCCTAAGATGAATGATTTACATATTCATTTGAGATCTCTCAGATTTCTTAATATAGGTAGGTGCTTAGAGCTATGAATTTCCCCCTTAGAACTGCTTTCACTTAATCTCATAAGTTTTGTATGTTGTGTTTTCATTTTCATCCACTTCTGGGACTTTCTTGCTTTCCTTTTAATATCTTCAATGACCCATTCAATATTCAATAGTGTATTGTTTAATTTCCATTTCATTTTTTCCTCTTGGAGTTAACATTAAATTTTACTTCACTGTGAGATCAGATATAAAAATCAAGGAATTATTTTGAATTTCTCTATTTACTGGCTTTCTGTGTATTCTAATATGTAGTTTAGAGAAAGTTCCATAGGACTGCTGAGAGTAATGTGTATTCTGTAGTGTTTGGCATTTCTATACATGTCTGTTAAAGTCAAGTTTATCTTTGATGTCATTCAACTTAGTTGTTTTGCTTGCTTTCTGTCTAGATGACCTGTCAAATAGTGAGAGTGGAGCCCTGCAGCCGCCTACTATAATTGTACTAGTATTAATCTGTAACTCTGCCTCTTACATTTGCTTTATGAAATTGGGTGCATGTATATGTTTAGAATTATAATGCCCTCTTTTAAAAAATATTTTATTCATTTTTCAAGCAAGGAGATAGAGAGAAAGAGAGATAGATAGAAAGAGCACCAGGGCCACCACCTTGTGGGTCTGGCTTACGTGGGTACTGGGGAATTGAACCGGGGGCCTTAGGCACTGGAGGCAAGTGCCTTAACCTCTGAGCCATCTCTCCAGCCCTATAATGCCCTCTTGATGGATGGACTGTGTCCTTAATTAGCATGAAGTGACTTTCCTTACCTTTCTGACTAATGTTGGTTTAAAGTTGATGTTGTCAGATGTAAGAATAGCAGCGCCTGCCTGTTTCCCAGTTCCATTTGCTTGGAAAATAGTTTTCCACCCTTGCACCGAAAGGTAACAACTCTTTTTATGATGAGGTAAGTTTCATGATGTCAAGGCCGATGGATCTAGCCCTTTAATCCAATCAGCTAGTCTGTGTCTTTCGAATGGAAAATGAGGTCATTAATATTGAGTTATCATTGAAATATTTATGACTTGTTATCATTGTACTGAATTTGTATTATTTGGGTGTCACACCAATTCTGACGGAGTCTGTATGAGAAATTGCATAGACTGAGGCAATTGCTTCAAGGAAGTCTGCCCGTTGGAACAGGTTGTGCACTCAAAGTCTTTTGTGTTTTCAGCTGCTCTCTTATTCGCTCTGATACCTGCTCATGGCTCTAACTCATTGTTTCTTTCTAGTTCATTGAGTCTACCTTTACGAAAACAGGGAATAAACTATGATGATTTATTTCCCAAGAGAAAATGAAAATAAAGTTTTTCCTTCAGTCACTCCTCCGTTAGTAAGAACAATTGAGAGATTGAAAACAGCTAAAGGACTTTTGGGGACAGTCCTAAATGACTTACAATAGAAGAATTACTTATTAAGGGAAAGTATTGAGAAAGAGATTCCTAGAACTGAGAGAGTTATAGGAAAGGACCAAGAAGAAACTAGTAGTATAAGGAAACTCCCTGAGCCCACTGATGCTCCATTGCCTTAGACAGGGATCTATGAAAAAAGGTGACAAAAGGGTTAACATTAAGGAAAAGAGAATATCATGGTAAACCTTAAAAACAAATTCTTAATGGCTGAAAACCACATAATGTTTAAATTGAAAAACAAGCACCAATGCAGGCCAGGCCTGACTTACCACAGGTTTGTGTCGAAACCATTTATGTGATAATCATCTGTGCTTTTCTATTGTCTATTCTCATGTACCTTGCTGAAATTCTTGGTTTAATCATTCAAAGAAACTATAACTGCCTGCATAATCAAAGAATACTGTTACAATAATCAACTGTATATAACTCTGACAAATGCTCAGTAAAATCACACTCAGATACACTCTCCTTGAGTCTGTGTCTTTTTGTCACTCAGCCGAATCCCTGCCCACTTCTCCAAGGCCCTGATCCTTCGGTCCCAACACTCCGGCCAAGCTGGTCCGTAGCATTTGGGGTTATCTATTCCTCTCTTGCTTAACTATTATTCCATCATGGTTTATTCTTCCCTGTGGCCCAATGGTACATGTCTGTCTTCAGTCTGAAGAATTCCTTTGAATATTTTTTTATAGAACTGTAGAGCTTAGTGGTCATAAATTCTTTAACTACTATTCATCAAATCTATCTGTCATAATTGAAAGAGAACAGAAAACTTTCTATGATAAAAAGAGATCATTTCCTAAGTTCATTAAAATTTAAGCAAAGGGAGTAGCCAGATTTTCTCTGCCTGGGAACAGAGAGGTAAGGCTCTTCCTAACTGGAAAGAACTATTGTGCTAAATATCAGTCTTACAGGGCTCCCTAGAGGCTGATGACTGCAAAACTTAAGACTCATATGGAGTGATACTCCTCTCACCAAGCAGGTTGTTGGGTAAAACCTCAGAAGAGCCAATCTTAAACTAAGAACCATTTCAGAGAAGGCAGAATGACATGCTTTGTACAGATAAGGACCTTGGCTGAGATGTGGTTAAAGAAGCCACTTAAAAGTTTTCTTCATCTTCAGAAATGAGAACCTTACATTTTTTGCAACAAGTCCCAGATAGTGGAGCAAGAAAATCCTACATATCATTTTCCAATTTCAAGACAGAATGAGATAAATTCCATTTGATTATTAATCATTCATTTCTTTATTCTAATATCTGAAGCCTGCTGTTTTTTTTTTTTCAAAAGCGTAAGTCCTTATCTGGATTTCAGAAAGTGGTTTTACTGATAAAGCCAGTGGAAATTATCTTTAGAAAGAAAAGAAACCACTTATTATGTTATGAAAGTCCTATTATAAATTTTAAAACCATCAATCTATCAGCAGGGAACCAAACGATCCATTTGATAAAAATTTTGGAAAGTTAACATATAACTTAGTTCTTACATGCTTTCATGCATGTGTATGGTGTATGCATGCATGAATGCATGTTCATATGTTCATATATGTGTGTGTGGGCATGTTTGCATGTATGTGTGGAGGCCAGAGGACAAACTCAGGTGTTATTCTCAGAGTTGTTGTCCACCCTCTTTTTGATACAAGGTCTCACACTGTCCTGGAGTTCACCAATTATATTGTACTGACTAGCCAGAGAACTCCACAGATCCCTCTCTCTCTGCAGCCCTAGAATTAGGATTTTAGACATGCATGGTTTACATGGGTAGTAGAGATTGAATTCAAGTCCTCATGCTTGCAAGACAAGCACTTCACCCACTGAACTATCTCCCTAGGACCCATAATTGAGTTTTTTATGGTACAAACAACTTTCATAGAGAGAAAAATAAAAAATGGAGTCAGTTTTGTGTATGGGCATGTTGTATTTGTGCTATGGTGTGTGGGTATGCAGATATGCATATCCCATGTGTAGGCAGAGGCCAGAGAATATTGAGTGTCCTCCTCCATCATCATCTGCTTGTTTCCCTGAGATGGAGTCTTTCACTGATTCTGGAGCTTGCTGTTTGTATAAGACCCGGTGACTCTCAGGTCTTCAATTCCCATAGGAGTAGGGTTACAGACCTGTGTGGGCATGCCCACAGGTGTTCAGATGGTCTCAAGCCCCCTTTAACTTTCATACTTCACAAGAAATGTTGTTAACCACCAGGTTGAGTCATCTTTCCTCTTTCCAACCCCTGGAGTTAAACTTTTTTTTTTTTAAGGTAGGGTCTCCCTCTAGCCAAGGATGACCTGGAATTCACTCTGTAGTCTCAGGGTAGCCTTGAACTCATGGTGATCCTCCTACCTCTGCCTCCCCAGTGTTGGGATTATAGGCATGCACCACAATGCATGGCTGGAGTTAGACTTTTTAATGTTATGATTATCTACTGAATCACCAGTGCTCTACACACGTGGGTGCTAAGCCAGACTAAGGAGTCTACATGGACTTGGATTGTTTTCCTTAACACCAGAGCCAGAAATGCCAGAACTAAATTTCTGGAAGGCCCAAAAACAGAAAATGTATCATAATTAGGAACAAGGATGACAATGTTTGCCACGCCAGAACCAGCTTGGAGGGGACTACCTCTAAGTAAGCTCTTTACCAAGCCCTATACTCACTACCAACAAATGTGTCTAAAGATGAGATGCGGAATGATGGCACCTGGCCAACTTAAACTGTTGCCTGTTATATGTACTGATACCATTTAACAGTGAAAAGTATGCTAGGTTATGTTTTTCTGCTGGGGAATTCAACAGTCATGGAATACTTCATTTCCTTCACCCCATTACTAATAGTTGCAATTTTGAGAATGGGAAAGAAATCAAGCCCACTAACTGTACAGGGCTCTAATGAGGTCTTTGCCTAAAGGAATCAATCAAACACTTCTGTTGGTCTCCTTGTATCACAATAGGAATATTATTAATACCCACAATACTAATCACAGAGGGTTTCTGTGAGGACCAAATGCAATGCAGCAAAAAGCAGGTGGATGATCATTCAAAATAGCTGGCCCAGTCCACCCACACTGATGCATCAAGCTGAGACACGGTGAAGACCATGAGGGCTCTGTCACTGGACAGCTTATGTATAAAGACATAGCTTTTAGGAGGCAGGAAGCAGTAACACCCAGGGAGTTCAAAATCCAGATGTTGAACCTCACACTCATGAAGTTAGCCTCTGACATGCAGCCACTGAGCTATCCAAGGAGAGGCTATATGCTCGGTCCTTGAATTTCATTCAGCACATGTTCAAGTTTCCTGGTACAAGAAAGGCCTGGAAAAAAGTCACTTAATCCACAAACTTCTCTAGCACCCATTAGTTCAAAGAGAAAAGATCCTGTGAATAAAAAGCCAGATGTGGTGACTCACACTTGTAATCTTAGTAGTAGGAAGGCTGAGGCAGGAAGGCTGCATTGAGTTCAAGGCCAACCTTGGCTATGGAGTGATACCATGTCTCAAAACAGCTAAAGTCAAAACAAAATACCAAAGCACATTTTACTCACCAAATAAGCTGCTTGAATGGCCTTCTTTTGATATAGGTTTCAGTTCATTTAATCCCCAGGCATAACGTTTATAATTATTCCAAGCATGTTTCATCATCTGAGCATAGAAATAACAGCAACATTACAATAAGATTTTTTTACAACAAAACAGATAATTTAGATTTGAAGATTAGAACATTATAATCTGTTGCTTAAAGAATAATGATAATAATAAGAATAATAAGAATAAGGATGATGGCCATATAAATTAGGACATATGAATATTTCACAGGCATTATTTCTTTATGTTTACAAATGAAATTTTTGAGACCACTTAATCTTATTCAACATAAATATCATCTTCTTTAATATAACTATCATCAAAAGTCCATTCCCAACAACAAAAATTTATCTTATCCTAAAATGAAGAATCATCCCTGTATTTATTATTCTCATGAGAGACATGATCTACAAATTTAAAATCATATTTTTATACAAGGTTCTTTTTAAAATTTGTTTACCTCATGGTGCACAGACAACAGACAAACATTCAAGGCCATCACTTTAAACACATCAGTGTTTGAAGACCCAGAAGTATGAAAAAGTATTTTGGAATAGTTACAAGAAAATAAAAATTAAAACTCTGCTTTCAGTTTAAAAAACCTTCATCTGCTATAGCATAACCAACCTTTAATTATGTGTGTATATATTTAATGTATGGGTATACACATATGTACCTGGAGATTAATCTTTTTTTTTTTCGAGGTAAGGTCTCACTCTAGTCCAGGCTGACCTGGAATTCACTCTATAGGCTCAGGGTGGCCTTGAACTCATGGTGATCCTCCTACCTCTGCCTCCTGAGTGCTGGGATTAAAGGCATGTGCCACCACACCCAGCCTATAATCTTTTTTTATTCCCAAGTGAGAGAATATGTAGCAACAATATCTTTTAAAATGTTGTCTGTTTCTCTCATAAATTAACAATAAAATTTTCAATGACTCAAAGGTTATTTGTCACAATTATTATTATCAATACTTGGAGAGGGCCTCACACATCACAGGCAAATATTCCTTGACCGTGCTATTATATATAGTTCTCCTTTTACTTTTTATGGAGACCCAGTCCAGCCTTAACTCACTATGTAGCCTGGGCTAACCTTAAATTCACAATCCTCCTGGCCTTAAACTTGCCAAATGGCATAGATTACAGTTTTGTGTCACCAGGCCTGTCTTATTTGTATAGTTTTCTTAAAGGGTTAGGGACTTCACCATGTAGGACTTATTCATGCCACTATCTTTTAGTAAGAGTAATCAAAATATGGGCATGATCTGAAAATGTGCTCAAATGGTTCCACATTTTAAAACATTGTCAAGCATCACATGAGATTACAGGTACCATTCAAGGGGCATTTATCACTAAAAATCTTCAGTAAGATCAGCTCAACTGATAAGAAAGTCTATTCATGTCCTTGAACATAATAGTGAGCATCTTTATTTAATTGTGTTATAAATTATCTTCCTTTCTCACTGTAGCACTGCTACTAACAGTTACTGAGAATCTGTACTATCTATCTGCTGGTATTCTGGCTAAATTCTAGCCTTTAGAACACTGCTCAGGTTTTCCCATAACCCCGTAAAATACACTTTCACATCATCATTTGGTAGAAGAAGAAATAGATGAACTTAAAAATAAATCAAAGCTCCACTCAAAGTCATGACATTATAGCCAAGGACCCAGGGTTTATACCTATACTGGCTTTGCTTCAAAGCCCAAAGCAGGAGCCAACATATTGCATCACCTCTTTTCACTGAGTCTGCGATAGAATTTCTCTATGCATCTGATTGTCAAGCTTACAAAAATTCAAACTGTGTATCAGGTACTGTTTGCTAGATTTTCTTTTTTAAAATTAGTTTTATTTGACAGAATAACAGATTAGTCAGAGAACTTGATTTACAGTCCATGCAATATCACCAATTAGTCATACCCCATGAACTGCTTTGTGCAGCTTTTTCTTCATATAGGAATGGGAATTATAATTCCTCATAGGGTACATGCAAGGACTCTTGGAGTACAGACCGTGTCTTTGTATTTAGTATTCCACTTGATAGAATCTAGGTATGTATTTATTAAAAGTTGAGTATGTTGAAACCAATTGGGTTCATATCACAAAAAGAGAGAAAGAAAGAAAGAAAGAATGAATGAATGAAAGAAAGAAGAAAGAAAAGAGAGTGAGAAAGACCAAATATATGAAATTCACAAATGCCTTGAGTTTATATCTGAGCTTTACTTTTTTCTTTTCATCAAATATTATCTTTAAATTATTCCTATGACTTTCCAATGATACTGGGCGTAGTGGCATACAGCTTTAATCCCAGCACTTGGAAAGCAGAGGTAGGAGGATAGCTGTGAGTTCAAGGCCAACCTGAGTTAGAACGGAAGATTATAATGTGGTCAAAATACCCAGAATGGAACATCACAAATGGTTTCTACACATTCTGTGAGGTGAAAGTGTAACGGCCATATTGCTGACTATCCAGGAGTTGTCCTCTTTTTGGCAATAAATCTAGCTGTGAGACACCGTGGGAATGGGAAGGAGCAAAGCTACATGCACAGAACAATCACATATACTGAATTTGCAAGTCACTTATAAAATCAATTTAATTAAGATTTATGACTCATACAGATATTTGAAAATATCAAAACTGCTATTTGCTTGTAATTTTACAGAATGAAGCTGTGTCCAGCTGAGGGGATGAAGACTTTCAATCTCTCCAGATTCAGTGTTAATGTAAACCAAAAGAACACAAAGGTCACTTCTAAAATTCAACTGTCAATAAAGAGTCTATGAACAGAATTGATCTCTGCTCCTCACAGGCCCCACATTTTGTGTTTTAGCCTTTCATCAACTTAATTAGAGTTCTATAGCTTAGTATTCCTAGGAAGAAGATTAAAATAGCCTAAACCGGAGGTTGATCGGGGCTGGAGATGAAGCACTGTAACCCTTACAAACAAAGAAAATCTGAAAGTAAACCCAATTTTTGTTCCTGAATATTTAAATCTGCACTGGTGACAAGTAAAGATAACACAGGGTTAGATGGAAGCAAACAAAAGAATGACAAAGAATTTCATAATAATCCATTGTTCTGGTCCAGAAAGGATAGGACTGAGGCATAAGTTATACAAAAATTAGCATTTTCTTCTCCTTAACTCTATTCTATGCTCGTAGAAAAGATTCTTTGATTTGAACTTTTTCAGCTGACACTACGGCTGAGTAATTAGGCAATGCCATTTATTGAGTGCCTGTTATTCTATGAATAGTAAGATGCTAAAGGAACACAGGGAAAGCAGATAAGATTATCTTATATAGAATCTAATAGAAATGTATAGAATCTTAACATTCTCCCTCTTACAGACGCAACCAAAAATTTATTTAAATAAAGGAGAACAATGAGAACACAAAGAAATGCCGTGCACAACTATATCATCCTTAATAATTTGTTTTAAAAGTTATGTCAGTGGGAAGAAAATATACTGGTATTTCCTCCAGCTATTTTTATATTTAATAACCTGTATCTTTGTTGCTAGGATCTGCACTTGGCAAATATTAATTATAGGATCTTAACATTTTTCATGACATATACATTAAAAAATCTCCTTGACAATCTCAGGCTAGGTAGATGGCTCTGCTGGACACAAGGACCTGAATGCCATGATCTGCAGAAATTCACACAAAAACCTAGGCATGTTGGTGTGTACCTAAAATCCCCACACCATGGAGGTAGAAACCAGAGGATCCCTGAGGCTTGCTGGTCAGCTAGTCTAATGGAGTCTTCAGTGTAAGAGGGTGATACCTGATGCTGTGCTCTGGCCTCTGCATTCACCTGCATACATAAGTGTTCACACATAAACAATGACAGACACATTTCATACACAAAGAATAAAAACCCTCTTGAAAGAAAGTATCACTAGTTTTGTCCGACAGGTCTTATAAAGATGTCATTGCTCTCTCAGGCAGGCCTCTAAATTCAAGTTTCGCTTACAGCCCCCCAATAGGAGGTCTTCCACAGAACTTCTGAGTTTGTACAAGTTAATGAGACTGGGCCTGGTGCCTAAGCCAAAGGAAAACTGGACTGGCACAGGCTCCTACAATGAAGCCCTCTAGGTGTGTCACTCTTACCATTAAGGGACAGAGGTGGAATGACCCAAGCATCTCCTCTATTCAGTGTAGTTAAAAGACTTCCTGAGAGAATCTGGAGGTCAGAGAGCAATGGAGAAGCAGAAGTACCAATACAAAAAGAGAAAAAGCTATTTAAAATGGACCTAAGGAAGATTCCAGGGACATTCATGCTACCTTGTCTTGCCAAATCAGTGAACTCTGGGTTCAGTGGGAAACACTGTCTCAAAAAATAAGGTGCAGAGCAACTGGGCAGGACAACTGACATGAACCTCTGGCTTCCATTTGCACATACATGCGCGCCCACAGGCACATATATGCATGCGCACGACACCCAAAGAAACATGCAAAAAATAAATAATAGAAGGGGTCATAAGGAGCTTTAAGCCACAAAGGAAGACAGATGGTATGGAGAGCAAAGGCAGAGGCCTTTAAAGGCAGCAAGGAGCCCATCAGTTGTGTGGAACACCTGAGATTGCGCTGTCTGCAGACCAGCTACAGACCTGCAGATGGTGCTGTGGTCTACTGGATGCTCACTCACCATCCCTGTTGAGTAAAGTGTGGCTCTTGGTGAGTTCTTACTGGAAATCTCATTTTTTTTTAGGAGCTATGCTTAAGGGCAAGTAACAGGCATATGTGTCCCACACCCCACTGTTTGTGACTCTCAGTGAGGCAATCTCTGGTCTCACTTTCTGCACCCATAACAAACAAAAGCACAGTCTCATTGGCTGTAGTAATGATTACATAAAATTCCACATGTAAATAGCAATTACCCAACATACAGTGCATATGCAATGCATTTCATTATAATTATTTCTATCAAAAATTAAAGCATGTATTTGATTTTACAATCTTAATATTTTTTCTGAGTGATATATATAAACAAAAGAGACAAATATACCCACACCTGGTAAATCTATATTGCACACAAGCTGTCTATATAAATATGTACACTTAAAAATAAACATATTAATTTAATATTCAAAAGATAGAGGAAAAAAGGATAAAGTGTAGAAAAGAAATGGTCGTCTCTAGTGCAGGGCAAGATGAGTGTATTAGTTCTGAAAGTTTGGCTTGTTTTCATGAAATCTCAGTTGTGCCAGGTGAGCTTGCAAAGACCTCCCCCCTAAGGATTTGGAGTGTGACCCAGGAAGAGGACCCGCACACATAAGATAAGAACAACAGGTGCTTCGACACCCAGAGTTCAGGACAACTCCTGGGAGAGAGGGTATCATCTGCTTGAGGTTTTAACATGAGGGAAGACTCTATCTTATCAACAGTCAACAGATGTTGGGTAAGGCTTCTCAAAATATGTACAGCAAGTAGGCTCTAGATGCCCAGAAATATGCTTGGCCTATTTATTTATTTAAATTTATTTATTTATTAAGTATAAACATTATATGACCTAATCATGTGCTGGTACACTATTTCCCTCCTCCCTGCCTGCCATTCCACAGAGGGCCCTCCTCAATGAGAGTGCTGTTATTCACCACAGGGTTGTGGGCTGACTATGAAATGTGGAAGCAGCAGTCATTGGGGGGGGGAAGGGCAATGGCTCTGGATAGTCCCACCACCTTGGCTCTTAAAACCTTTTTTAAAAAAATTATTGTTAACAGTTAGAAACACTGTATAAGCCAGTCTTGTGATGGTACCCCATTTCCTTTCTCCCTTCCCCCAACCTGCTGAGGGCCCTCCTCAGTGGGATTGCTGGAATGATCCATGGGATGGGGGTTATGAATGGTACAAGCAGTGGCCAGTTTTTGTGTGCGTGTCTTGTTGAGGGGGGATCTTACAATCTTTTTGCTCCCTCTTCTGTGATATTCCCTAGGCAGTGGTGTGTGTGTTTTAAGTCTACTATAGTGTGGAGCTCTCAGCAGCTTCTAGATTTCTGCTTTGGTGTGTTTTGAGTATCATCAGTGTCTATCTCCATCACCCTGACGCAGGCTGTCAAGCAGCTCTCATGCTCACTTCGCCAATTCCTCTGTGGTTTTGTGTAAAAATGTCAGTTTGGTGCCAGTAGTTCTTGAGTTAATGGGTGCTAACCTGCAGAGAGTGGAAAGGAAACATGGCTCTTTTGTAATCCTGCATGCTGTGACACTGAGGCAGTTTAGGGGTAGCAGGGACCCTAAAAATAAACTAAAAATGGCCAAAGACAGAAACGTCCTTGGGCCTGTAAGGTAGAATCTGACTTTTCCTTATCTCTTTTCCCCTAAAATACAGAAAGAGAACCCTAGATCTCTTTTTCCTTGAACCTGACTCCCTCCCTTAAAGGAGTTCTTGCAGAGTGTTCTGTGGCGACCCCTCCTTTCCTTCTCTTAAGCTCTATCAGAGTCTATGATAAAGTTTTTCCAATCTTCCCTAGAGGAAGTAGGCCCCTCTTCCCCCACATGGCAATGGAGTAGAAGGACTGCTGACCCAGGCCTCAGTGAGGTAAGGCCTATAACCCTACTCCAGCTGATGGCTGGGGTAGGGGGGCAGGCTCCAGACCTTTTCTCTCATGACCCTCTCTTTCTCATAAAGGGAGTTTTCTGTTACTTTTCTTGGGCTGTTTATCTAACTAATTAATATAAGCTCTGTGAACTCTCTGACATGTGTTTTCCCCCACACTGGTGGCAGGAAAACTCTGTAACTTCCCACATGATGACTGGGAAATTTCCCCATCCAACTTTCCTAATCTACTAAATTAAAATAAATGTGTAATTAAATTTTAATTCTGTCCCTGTGTACAATTCTTTGGCATTAGAGGACAAGAACTCGGAGTAGGAGGAGGGGGAAGGGAGGATTCCAAAACTCTCTCTCTCCCTGTGTTGCTTACGAATATTAAGTATCAGCAACCCGTATCAACCCCACTTTCTTTTTGTTGTTGTTGTTGTTGTTTTGGGTTTTGGGGGGATTTTTTTATTGTCCATAATGAGTTACATTGTTTAGTGGGCCAACAATGAGTTGTTATCCCCAATTCCTCATTGCCTCCCTTCCCCATCCCCAGTCAGCTGGATATCCTCTGTGGGCCGTCTGTATCAGTCTTTGTGGTAGGGGACCATGGATAGCCCAGTCTTCAGCCCGGTTCTCATGACTCAAGTGTGTTGTTACTGAGGGTTGCCATGCCTCTGAAATTCTCCCCCCCATATAACCCTACCAACTGACCCCACTTTCTTGAGGCCACAGAGGGTTGTATCTGTGGGATAACTATGTTTCAAGGGGAAAGTTATGTACTACTATTTAACAAATTAAAATTAACACTCATCTTAAGGCCTAAAAGTGGGTTGGGGTGGGGAGGATCGTTACAGTGGGTTCTGCCACATTGCCAGAAATTACTGGCCATATAAAAATTAGTTTCTAGAATACTCAGATATAATCACAACAAAAATATTTTTAAAGTCATTGTGTCAACCTCCTTTCAACATCTAGAAGAACTAGAAGAGAGAGAGTATATTATATAAAGTAGGGTGGAAGAATTCAGTTTCTCCAAACCCTCACTCATCCACTGGGAAGGCATTTCTGGATGAATAAACAGACAGCAACCTAGCCAGCCCTCCTTCTGCTTATCTAACATTATCAGCCTGTGGGCAAGTAGACTTATCAGATACAAAACACAATGGATAGCTAGAGACCTGGGGCTAAGGCAGGAAGGTCACAGGCAAATGGCAGAGAAGGCTATGGCAGGTGAGGCTTTCTAAGGGTCAAAGCAGTTAATTTTCTCATCTTTAAAAAGGAGTAAGCCTATGTGGTCATGAGGGTGCCTGCCTTTAATCTCAGCACTTGGGAGGCAGAGGCAGGAGTTCAAGACCTGCCTGGATGCATAGACAGACTCTGAAGAAAAAGAAGAATCAGTTACAACTGTGATGTGGTGTGCAGACAGTGAGAGATTCATACATGAGCACTTTCTATATTTTCTGCTCAATTTTGCTGGTGAATTTAAAATGGCTATTAACAAAATAAGGCAGAGAGAGAAGAGAGAGAAAGAGAGAAGAAGAAGAAGAAGAAGAAGAAGAAGAAGAAGAGGAGGAGGAGGAGGAGGAGGAGGAGGAGAGGGAGGAAAGGAGGGAGGATCTGATAGCAGCATGGTCAGGAGATCAAAGGTAGAAGTGACTAGACTAGCAGAAGACATTCAGTGCATGTGGACACCTTTATCCACACACACCACCTTCTCAGTGACCTCCCAGGCTTCTGGAGCTGGGATGAGATAAGAAAGAACAATTGGACAAAAAGCAAGCAGTCATTTGGTAAGCTCAGAGCAGGGTAGGGCAACTGAAAGAGAGATTAATGGGGCAGGAAAGAAAAGAGGCCAATTTCGCCCAGAAGTGACAGAATGCAGAGCCTGTTAGGACTGTGCATCTAGAGACAGCAGGCCTGGAGTCTGTCATGGTTACATTTCAAAGCTGTCAGCACTCTCATTTATCAGGTACCAAGATGCCACCTATGACAGTTTTGGAAGTGATGTTCACTGAGTGAGGCCCACCTCCTGTCACCTTCTGGCTGTTAGCACCTTGCACAAAGAAAACCCTTCCTGGCCAGTACTCCAACTTTGCCCCACATTAAAACATGGATTCACATGCTGGGCTCCACTTCTCTTTAAAATGCTGAAATAATATTGTCTCCATCTCTCTTTCCCTAAAGACACTAAGGTGTTTAATTTCCCATATTATTTTTCCCAAAGTTCAATGACAATTCTACTTACTGAGTACCAGGGATGCCAGTATAAGAATTGTAAATGAGGACAGAGTAGGTCTGTTAGAGTTAGGAAATAATTGCATGAGATGCACACTAAAAATGTATTTTCTTGTTTATCTGAATTTCAATTTAACCCAAAGTGTTGTATGTCATCTAAGTGAGAAAGACAGGACACCTTGGGCTCTACCACCAGATTCCTGGTCTGTACCCCTGGCTTGGATATGGATCAAAAAGGGGGGGGCACAACTGAAGGGCAAGAATGGTCATGTCCAGAGCAAGTGGAAATGAGGGGATGTGGTCCTGGCTTAAGCCACTACAACATACTACTGCAGATGAGTCCAGGCAGCAGTTGACATACACCGCATCCCTGGGGTTATAGGCCCAGGTCAAGCAACTCCCATCTGCTTCTAGAACTGTCTACCCACAAGACCAGCTTCCTGCACTGCTCAGGCCCCACTCTAGGTGCTGTTAGCTACACATACGTAAAGTCCTTGAGAACAGAGATGTATTAGGCATCATACACAAGCTTCTCAGTAGTTCTCTTTGGCTGGAAGAGTTCTCAGTTGAGATAGTATTTAAAATTTTAAACACTGTTCTACAAATAAAACTGTAAAAGCTGTCATTATTGTGGGTTGTAGAGTTGGAGGGTGTAAAAGGAGAAAGTGAATGAATGTTATCAAACACCTACCACATTGCACAGTGACAAGAAACTGATGAATCAGCACTCCGACCCCCTCACCACACCCTGTGAGGTATTATCCCCATTTTAGAGATGAAGATGAGGCTATGGACCCTCCGTTTCCATTCTTCCCACTACACGGCAAGCAGCTTCCCAATGTTTCGGAGGCTGTGGGCTCTGAGGTCTCCAGCTGTTCCCCACATACAGGGCAGCTCTCTCTAGACCCCAAGGGGCTTTGTCAGGATAGGCCACAAAACAATATGTACCCTATCAACTTCTGAGCTGTGCCTGGCACTCAGGACTCTCTGCCCATCCCTCCATTTCAGGCAACGGATCCAGCCCTTGCCCTCTCTGCTTGGCTTGGCCTGGCACTACAAGCTACCTGGACACACAAAATGGCTCCACACTCTTCAGACCTGGCCTGTCACAGGATTTACAGGAAACCCTGGGTCCCTTTTCCTCACTGCACCATGGTGCTGCCTCCTTGAGCTTGGATATTTTCTAAGGTTTATTGCCACCATCAAGGCCAACAATCACTAGTTTTTCTTGCCTCTTTTCCCAGGATTCTGCTTCCTCTTTTTTGTTGCTTAGGTACAACTTGTTTGTTAGCTGATACCCAGGCTGTGCCCTCCCATGTCCATACATATGTGTGCACATTTTCTTCAGATTTAGACCTCGTGACTCCCCCTGCCAATGCCAATATAATACCCCCTTTAAAAAATGGAAGTAGACTCAGAAAGAATTATTTAATGCTACCATGTGAATCTTAATGGGCTCCTGTACATGAATTCTTGAATGAAATCAGAGTGGTTAGCAGCAACATTTTCCTTAGAAAAGAATGCCTTACAAAATAAAGCCAGTAAAAATGAAAATTCTAGTAATCACTACATATAGAGGACAGATTGCCCTGTTTTTTAAGAAGCATCCCATTCTCCTAAGAAAAGCCAGCGTTTCCATTTCTAGCTCAAAATGTTACATCAAGAGTTCTTAGGGGCTCTTCTCTTGTGGTCAAAGCTGATGTTCTTTTACAAAACTTTTGTGATGTTACCAAATGAAGAGAGAACAGGGCAAAAAATAAAAAAGACACACAAGTAAAAAAAACCCTAATATGTAAGTATATTTTCTAAAAAAATACCTTGGTGGTTTATAATTTAGTATTTTCAAAGTCAGAGATCACCCTTGTTCGTTTGTGACTATCTAGCACATTTCTTTCTGGAAAGAAGCACCACTGCCAAGGACATTCCCTTTAATAAAGCTTGCACACCAGCTGCAGTTCTGTCACTTGCATTTTTTCCTACCAAAAATATCTGCTTTGTGGTTAATGACTTTAGTCCCTTTATACACAGGTTGTCCCCTGAGTTTAAAGGTTCATCCTCAGGGCCTCTGGTCTGTTTATCTGGCTGATTATTAATTAACACTGAAACTGTGCTCATTAGATTAACCCAGTGAAGACATCTGTAAGGCCAGCCAGGGACTTCTGGTGGGCCAAGATACCAACTGATAGCCCCTGTTTCATCCCCAAGCCAAGACCTGGGATGGCTTGTGGAAGACATGGACCAGAACTGAAGACCTGCAGAAACTTGTGTCATCCACTGGGATCCCAAGATGCACCCATTTAATACTAAGGATCTAAAAATGGATTTGTAGAAAAAGCATTCCTTTCATATATTTACATCTAAGATTTATTTTTAGTTTTTGTATCTGCAATGAAAAACGCAAGTTCAAACATTTTTAATTTATTCATGTCGCTCTAAAACCATCAACTTTTTACTATATCATTTTAGTACAAGTGATGCAAATTTAAAAAAAATTGAAACATGCAAAAACAATTCAGGCTAGGGGTGTTAAAAGCTCAGTGTCAAGTCTTTTCTCTAGCAGACCCAATGCCTGGGTTGGATCTGAGCAAAACACACATACAAGAATGACTTTTAAGGAGATTTGTTTATGAATCCATCGAGCTCATGAAGACTAAAACCTTTTGTTTTAATTTTTTGGTGTCTGCAGGTGTACTCATGCCACAGCGCACTTATGGAAGTCAGATGATGACTCTAGGTGTCAGTCAGCCCCTTCCACTTTGGGGCAGAATTTCTCATTGTTCTTCACTGTGAATGCCAGGCTAGACAGCTTGACAGCTTCCAGAACAGTCTCTGTTTGCCTCCCTTCTTGCATCATTTGGTTTTTACATGGGTTCTGGAGAATCGGAACTCATACTTTCATGGCAAGTGCTTTATACCCTGAACCATTTTCCCAGACCTATCTAGATTCCTGTTCGAAATAACTACTATGAAGTCATTAATAGTATAAATAACCAATATTAGTTAAAAATAGTTACTAATAAAGAGGATCTTGCATTTTATAAAAAGGAAAATTAAGATCTATATTAACATTTTATCTTTGTGTCTGTGTGTATATTGTGTGTTTCTGGAGACATGTGTGAGCTTTGGCATGCATGTGGAGATCAGAGGAGAATTTGGGGTGTTGGCCCTCATGGTCCACCTTGTCTGAGGCAGGGTCACTTATATTCCTTACTGTTCACTGCTGCACGTGCCAGGTTAGCTGGCTTCCAAGCCTTCAAAGATCTGTCTCCACCTCCCATCTCACCATAGGTGCACTGGGATGGCAGATGCTTGAGCCACTGTGTCCAGCTTTAAAGTCGACTCGCCATCTCCGCATTCCATAGTTAACTTTAGAAAAACTTTTAGGCAGAATAACTAGCCACAAAGTCAAACCCTATTCTTTGGTTATCTGGAAATAAGTTACAGGGTATTTTTTTTTCTTGTTTTGTGTGTTTTCTAAAACAGAAGTTTTTTAGACCAATTATTTTATGTAACATGAGACAGAAAAACAAAACAGAGTGCTCACATATCCCCTGTCCCAACAAACAAGACCTCTGTGCAATCAACATCATGTCCCAGAGAGGCACATTTATGACAGGTGATGACCTGCACTGGCACACCATTATCACCCAAAGTTCATGGATTACAGTGAATTCCCTTGGTGTGCACATTATAGGCGCCAACAAATGTACAATGGCATGTATTTACGACTGTATATAGTGTATTTTCACTGGCCCCAGGTATTCTGGGCCTGCTCTTCTCTTATACCCCCTCAAGTCCTGTAACTAACCCCTGATCATTTGACTCTCTTTAGTTTTGTTCTGTTAAGAATGTAATTTAGTGGGAATCAAGCAGTATGTATGGTTGGCTGTGTTCACTTGTCAATGCATATCTAAGTTTCCACCAATGGTTTTCATGACTTTGCTAAAGGCTCACAAAAAGTACTGAATGATATTTTATTGTCTGTGTATATTACCCAGTCACCTAAGAATGATATCTTGGTTGCTTTCAGGATTCGGTAAACAGAAATAAAATTGTTATTAAGAACAGAGTTGTGGGACACAAATGGTTCCATTTCAAATTAAAAGTAGGGGCTAAAAGAATAGTTCAGCGGTTATTTGCCTCTCATGCACAAGGCCCTGGGTTCAATCCCTAGCTTGACAAAAACTTCAATTATCAAATTAAAACTAGAAATCAATATTCTCTAATTCAAAGGATTATGAGTTGTAATTTATTAAGACAGTTTGGTTATAAAAGACCACATATTATAGAAAAGGTTTTTTAACTTGTAAAATAATTATTCTTGGGGCTGGAGAGATGGCTCTGTGGTTATGGCATATGCCTGCAAAGCCTAACAACCCTGGTTCAATTCCGTGTACCCATGTAAATCCAGATGCACAAAGTGGTGTATGCACCTGGAGTTCATTTGCAGCAGATAGAGGCACTGGCATGCCCATTCTGTCTGTCTCTTTTTTCTCTCTCTCTACTTGCAAATAAGCAAATAACAATACATTTAAAAATAATAATTATCCATAAAATTGTCCACTATTAACAAATAAGTAAAATATCTAGCCTCATTGTTGAATCTATATCATGTATGAGTCTAACAGTAATCTTCTTAAATACCACAGATAACAGGTTTAGAAATTATCTAGACATAGCAATAAAATGCATTAAAAAGAAAATGCTTATGAAATATAGTGTTAATGTGCCACTACCAGAAATTCCAATTCTTAAGTATGATTTTGGAGTACTAGTGAATTATGCTATAAGACTTTAAAATCCTTAACTGGTGTATCCCCAAAAGTTATTTTTAATCAATCCTGTCAATAGTCATGGCCAGTATTTATCAAACATTTCATGTCTGGAAACACATAAAGAATTCACTTACTCTTAGTCCTTCACACTTGCCAACAACCTTGTCTCCATCTGTACAGGTGAAGGAGGACACACCTCCAAAGTGGTAGAGGCTGGTTCTAGAGTCTACCTGACTGAAGCCTTCTGTCTATACTGTCCTGAGCCTGACATGTGACCACACCTTCTAAGTAAAATCACAAATAAAATGTCACCTATGTGTTGTCAGCATATGTCATCTTTTCTATTACTAAACTCTTCTGGGGAAATTGGCCACTTAGGAATGAGACTTTCAGAAACATGACCTATACATCCAGTTTCCGGTCTTTTTTTATTTTGCAAAGCTTATGGATTCAAGGAGAAATATTAAATTTATTTGTAGATTAAGGTATTCAAAGTGAAACTATATCTTGCTTCTGAAATCCTATAGGGAAAAATTTATCTTACACAAGCTGAAAAAACGCTTTGTGTTATGTAAACTTTAACAGCTAAAACATCTTTCCTTTGAAAGATTATTTGTTCACTTTTATTTGAGCTTCCCACATGGTTATTTCATAATCTTTATTCTTGATTTCAGATGACATTTCGTCAACAACTGAATATCCTAATAATTGTACTTTGTGGCTGCTGAAAAAAAAGGTATTGATTCATACACTAGTTAATACGGCAAATACACTCTACAGGTTGATCCTAAAATCAGCAACATCACATGTCTCATTAAATACATTTAAAAAAAACCTTAGAGATAGTTGCTAATTTTCAAAACTATACTATATTTAAGACTTCTAGTATGTTATTGAGATTCTTTTTAAATATTTTATTTATTTGCAAGCAGAGAGAGAATGGATGTGCCAGGGCCTATAGCTACTGCAAATGAATTCCAGATGCATGCACCACCATGTGCATTTGGCTTTACATGGGTACTGGGGATTTGAACCTTGGTAGTTAGGCTTTGCAGGCAAGTACCTTAACTGCTGAGCATCTCTACAGCCCTTTATTGAGATTCTTGAAAAATGGCAGATTACTTTGGATATGTGATTATTGTAGTCAGCCTTTCTGCTGCTGCAACAAAGAACCCAAACAAAAGTGGCTTGTGGAGAAATGGGTTATTTTGGTTTACGGACTCAAGGGGAAGCTCTGTCATGGCAGGAAAAACACACTGGGCATTAGCAAAGACAGAACGAAACAATACAAGATTTAAAACAGACAGGGCAAACATCAAATTCTAACTTCAAATCTAATAATTCTCTCGGAAGTTCCAATTCATCCCTCCAGCTGGGTTACTTTATTTGATGCTGGCAGCTCTTCCCAGTCATGGCATTTCACTGGGTCTCCACTGCAACCCAGGGTTCATCCTAATGGCTCTAACAGACCTGCTTCACACTGCTATGGCCACTTCCAAAATAACTAAACTGTGTTGCACATCCAATGACCCACTTTCCTGCATTTGTTATACTCCATAGTACTGAGTGGGCTAACAATTAAGGGAGGAATGAAGCCAACTTTAAAGAGCAGGAAACCTCCTTCAGTATTCAGTCCCCTTACTTCCAAAGAGTCTGCATTTTTCCTGCTGTCCCAATGCAGATCACCTGGCCAAATATCAATGGTTATAATCTCTCAAACAATTGCAGATGAACCGGCAGCAGTTTTGGCCCAAAGATTTTTTTCCTCTTTCTGTGCCATCTCCATCTGCTCACACCAGTCCATTTCTAAGCAATGCAACCCTGTACAAGCTCTCAGGACACAAGCAGAAAGAAGGAATCAAGTCTCTCACACAAACTGCTTCTGGCAGAGTCCTGACAAAGTTCTTTCTCATCCTCGTAAGTCAACCTCACAGTTCATAGTTTTGCAAGCTGTACTTACAGCACCGCAAGGTGTCCTTTTAGATGGAGGTATCAAATCCTTCTGCATTTCTCCTGCAAATCTATTCCAAAAGGCCAAAGCCACAGAATCAGGGTTCCAGCAGCAAGGACAGACCCCACTCCTGTTTCCAAAACTGTTGTCAGTTTTCTTGTTGCTGTAAAGAACCCAACCAAAAGCAGTTTCTGGAGGAATTGGGTTTATTTTGGCTTACAGACTCGAGGGAAGCTCCATCATGACAGGGAAAATGATGGCATGAGCAGAAGCTGGACATAACCTCCTGGACAACATTAGGTAGACAACAGCAATAGGAGAGTGTGCCAAACACTGGCAAGAGGAAGCTGGCTATAGCCCCATAAGCCTGCCCCCAAAAACATAGCTCCAAAAAGCTTCCAATATTCAAACTGTCAACAGCTGGGGATCCAGCATTCAGAACACAGTTGTTTGTGGGGGACAACTGGAGCTTTCTTGTTACTGCAACAAGGAACATGACCAAGGCAGCTGATGGAAGGAATGCATTTAATTTGGCTTATAGACTCGAGGGGAAGCTACATCCTGGCAGGGAAAATGATGGTATGAGGGTGGACATCATCTCCTGGCCAACATCAGGTGGACAACAGCAGGAGGAGAGTGTGCCAAACACTGGCAAAGGAAGCTGGCTATAACCCCCATAAGCCTGCCCCCAACATCACACCTCCAACAAAGTTCTAATTCCAAAACTGCGATCAGCTGGGGATCCAGCATTCAGAACACATTTCCTTTTGGGAACACCTGAATCAAACCATTACACTGATATACAATGTCATCTTTAAGACAGGCACTAATATTTAATCCACTTGTATCACTGTCACTCTACACACTTTATTTTCCAAAATTGACAGTGGATCAGTTTGTAGCAAAATAATATTTATTTGAACTTCAGCCTGGATGGCTGGCTCTTTGGCAAGGGAAATTGTCACTATAGTCCTGACTGCACATTTGTTTATGGTGGCAGAGATCAGCCACTGTGACAGCACATCTATGCATCTCTTACCGCCAATCAAGGCAGAAGAAGGGGATCAAACACCTGAAGACTTCAGTGAATGGCTCATGGCCAGAATCTCTAGCTGTGGAGAGGATGAGGGGCACACTGCAGCGTTTACAGTGTCTGCTCCAGGACAGGCAAGGAGTAGGAGCTGTAGGTGTGTCTGCAGTGGGTAGAATGTGTTTATATATTGATCACTATTGTTTTACATATTTGAGTAGTTTACTTGAACATCAAATTAATTTGATCTCTCCTTACAAATTGAGCATTTTTCCCTTAAATTTATGGAGATCTCTGCTTGGTTTTAAAGCTGAATGAAATTGGAAGTCACTGCACTCAATGCTAATATCAAGTTATGTGGTCTATTCTAAAAGGTCGCTGAATCTGGCATATCATCTAATGCTGGGCATTGGCCACGGGGCAAAAGTAAAATGAATGTGTTTTTTAAAATAAGGCTTTATCAGATTTTAAAGTTCTACCAGAATGTTCAGAGTAAGGCATTTCCAGGTCCAGGAAATCTTTACCATCACATACAGAACATGGCTGATCTTCCACTGCTGAGTTTCATATAAAGTGACTCTATTGGACTTTGCATTTTCATTGTTTTAAAAATATTTGAATCCACATTCTTCATTTCTGGAACCAGGACTGTTGTTCCAAACAGAAGTATGACCTATCACTGACAGAATCTACCTTCATGGTACTGAATATAAAACACTGTCCTTGGCTAAGGACTCTAACCTCATTTAACATGTCCTTGTTTAAAATGTTCCTTCATAGAAGTCAAATGTTTTGACTTTTCCTAGGATACTCTGTCAGAATGTATGAGGAATCTGTCCATCCTGCCTGCTTCCTTTGTTCTGCTAGGGTCACCCTTTTAGTAACGAACCCCTTGCCTATGAATTGTACTGACAAAGAACTGATATCCTGAAATCAATTGAGTCAAATCCACAGCCTTCAGATGTTTACACAGGATAGTGGTGAAATGTCCAAGGAACTTGATCTTCCACTGCAGGGTCAGGCAACACTAAAATGTTCTCTCACGCAAGGAAGAGTTTGAGTCGGGCAACAGGGTGGAACCTGTCTTATACTAGCCTCACCTTGTCCTCCATATCAAAATGAACTATCCATCCCTGACCTCTGCAAGGTCTACACTCTATTAGTTCCT